>JBBJLS010070138.1:0-12216 GCA_037577275.1 Bryconaethiops microstoma
AGAGAGAGAGAGAGATTAAGGTGGAATGACAAAAAAAATGAAAAGTGTGTGTGCTAATTATGAGCAATTAAATAAGCAACAGACTGCATGTTATGAAATATTACAATAATAATAATAACATTAATGAACAGAATTTACATCACTTGTGCATTTCTGACATCTTCCCATTTGTTTCAAACACGTACAAAATGTTAAGGATTTTTTTTTTTTTGCAGGACTGTACACACAACCAGGTCTGCATTAAAAGCACAAAGGGGACTATGGCCTTTCCATGCCCCTTGCTTAGTACCCCAAATATTTCCAAGATATCTTTATTTCCTAGACCTCAGAAAATCAGCAGCTAAGTGACGTGTTGGCCTATGATGCTTCACTTTTGGGGAGTGAAAAATAAGTCCCAAAAGTGTTTATTTTTAATTGATGACGCATCATTCAAGCACTGTACTTCTCCAGAAAATTGGCAAAAACTGTGTGGAGGCCGCTGAAGATAAGCAGTGCAGCATCACTGGCAAAGTAGCACATCTCAGAGATTATTTTGAGCTAATGCTGAAATAACAGTTGGCCCTACATTCTGCTTTTCTTCAATTTATTTTTCTCTTTAGACATTGAACAAACACTTCTCACCTGTGAAACATTTCTATCAAATATAAATATTTGAACAGTGTGCTTAGTTTATCCATCCATTATCTGAGCTGCTTATCCTAACCTGGGTCACAGGTGGTGCTGGAGCACATCCTAGCAGTCACAGGGAGCAAGGAGTCACAGGTAGCAAGGCAATATCCTGGACAGGTTGCCAGTCCATCACAGGGCAGACACACAAACACATTCACTTACACAGCTACACTTATGGATTGGACTTTATCATGTCCAGTCCATGTCTTTGGACTGTGGTAGGAAACCAGAATACCCACAGGAAACCCATGCAAACTCTTCACATAGGACTGTGTGTTCACCAAAACTCGCTGTGTGTTCACCAAAACTCAGTTGAGTGTAATTGTCCCTTTACTTCAAATGTAGCCAACAGGTCAAAAGTTCAAATGCATGTAAATGCATCAAGTAGCTTTATTGTTATTTCAGGTTTAAACACAGTACGCAGTGAAATGAATTAATATTCTTCCAGGACCACGGTGCAATGCAAGATACACAAATTACACAGTGCACAAAGAGAGCAAAAGCAAGAAACAAAAACAAGAAACAAAAAAACCCACGCTCGATTCTATTTCTACAAGCTTGCTTAAAGAAGTCCTACCAGTAATCATCGGGCCTCTCCTATCAGTATTAAATGCCTCACTTAGTATTGGTTATCTACCAAAATCTTTTAAATTAGCAGTTATTAAACCTCTGTTAAAAAATGCACCTTGATCCATGCCAGCTCTCAAAGTATTAACCTATCTCTAACCTTCCATTTCTATTTAAGATTTTAGAGAAAGTCGTGACCCACCAGTTATGTTCATTACTACATAAAAACTGTATATATGAAAAATTTCAATCTGGGTTCCGGCTTCGTCATAGCACAGATACACAACTTTATATCTCTGCCAATCCCGATGATAAACTTAGATTAAATAAGATTGGGGTCTGCATTAACGATGTAAAAGACTGGATGTCACATAACTTTCTCTTACTCAGCGCAGATAAAATTGAGGTCCTTCTTCTAGGTCCAAAAGCTGCTAGAAACAAACTGTCAGGTATGATGCTTAATGTTGCTGGATCCTTAGCCTCTCCAAAGTTAACTGTAAAGAATCTTGGTGTCACTATCCCGATCTTTCATTCGACACACATATAAGTACTGTTACTAAATTAGCTTTCCTTCAACTAAATTAAGATAAGATAAGATAAACCTTTATTAGTCCAACAAGTGGGAAATTTGATTAGTAACGGCAGAAAGTGAACAATACAAAGTTTAGAGCAGCAAAATTAAGAAAACAATACAATAGAATAAAATTTAAAATAGGCCAAAAAAGTGCATTATGTCTCCATGATGCAGAAAAAACTAGTCCACGCATTTATTACCTCCAGACTTGATTATTGTAACAGCCTCCTGTCAGGCTGCTCCAACAAAAACCTAAACAAGCTTCAACTCGTCCAGAATGCGGCAGCCAGAGTTCACACTAGAACCAGGAAATTCGACCACATTAGCCCAATAATATCAAGACTTCATTGGCTTCCAATCAAATTTCGTATTGACTACAAAATTCTACTAATGACATATAAAGTGTTAAATGTCTTCGCACCCGATTATCTCTGTGAACTCATCTCTTACTATGAACCTCCGCAGTCACTCAGATCTCAAGGTGCCGACTACTTGCTTGTCCCCAGAATTATGAAAGCTTCAGCAGGGGGAAGAGCATTCTCATATATAGCCCCCAAGCTCTGAAACGCTATTCCAAACAACATTCGGGACTCAGACACAGTCTCAGTTTTTAAGGCTGAAAACATACTTGTTTATTCAGGCTTTTTGTATTTAATTTTTCTTGTTCGATGGAAGGTGTAGAGCTGGGTGGCGTGGGCACAGAGAATTCCAGTAAACTGGGACACTGGTGTTGTCGCCCCACCACTCCTCACGTTTTTTCAGGTTTGTGACGGTGGAGTGGAGGTGCCGGTGTCTCGGGGCGCTCTCATGCCCATCATACCTCTTGGTTCTGGCCTTTCTAGCTAGGCTGCTCTAGCTACATATGCCGGAGTCTTAACTTATACTCTTCACAGATATAAATAATCCTCTGCAAATTTAAACAGAACTAACTCTCTCCTCTGTTTTCTCCAAGGGGAACTGCTGCACATTTGCCGGACTGATCACCGTGGGAAATTGCCCTTGATTGGTTTCGGCTCCAGTTGGGTCCACTTGGGCCCTAAAGATTCTCATTCCTTTCTCTCTGGGTCGACCTGAAGGGGGTGGGCTCCCCTTTTGAGTCTTGGTTCCTCCCGAGGTTTCTTCCTCCAGCTGAGAGAGTTTTTCCTCGCCTCTGTTGCCTTTGGCTTACTCACTAGGGGCTCGGACCTGGACTCTGTAAATCTGCTTTGTGACAACTTGCTCATAAAAAGCATTATATAAATAAAATTGAATTTAATTGAACTGAATAGAACCAGAGTAGGCAACGTTTAGTGCAGTCGATGTTTGAACAAATAGCATATTATGACTGAAACTGTATTCTAGCAGCAGAGTCGTAAAGTGTGCAAATATGCAGAATAGTGGTAAATAGCAATAAATAAAAACAGTGCAAATGCAAGGACAGTGAATGTCAGGACAGCAAATGTGCAGTATATAATAAATAGAGTGTATTTACAGTTGGGGTGTTTCTTGTTTAAGGCAGGACAGATCAATGAGTTCATGCATTGTGATGGGAGAAGTGCAGCTCAGGGCTGTGTTTTTGTGTGTATATGTGTGTGTGTGTGTGTGTGTGTGTGTGTGTGTGTGTGTGTGTGTGTGTGTGTCTGAATAGTTTATGTTTCAGTTCTGATTCAGGAGTCTGATGGTCTGAGGGAAGACACTGTTTCCCATTCTGGGTGAAGGCCCATATGCTACAGATCCTTTTCTGTAGGGGTGTGTAAGGGTTGTGTGGGGTCATCCACAATGCTGGTGGTTTTGCAGATGCAGCATATGGTGTACCTAGTTAATAATGTAAGCGCAAATATCAAGTGCTTTGCTAGCCAATATCATATGATCAAGCATCACTACCACATTCTTCAAAATCTCAATAATCGCTTAAGATATCGTTTTAAAATGTGGTCATTTTTATACTCACATCTCATATCTAATACAATTCCTTATGGCTCACTCAACAAAATAGTCACGAATAGCCAATCAAAATTCAGCAGCTGTCATGGTTTCAGTCTGGGACCGCTGGGGGTCGCTGTAGGACTGTGAATCGCTCTCCACCCGCACCTGAGGATACTTCTGCTGATAGATGATTAGACCCGGACGGGTTATTTAAGGAGTTCCTATCATCAGATGCGGCTTGGAGCATTCCAGACTACGGACTACCTTCTATTCTTGTATTTCATCTCCTCTATTCATTATCAGTCATTTCTTTTCTATTCATTGTCAGTCGTTTCTTTTCCCTAGTTCTCGCTTGGCCCTAGTGCCAGTTGTTTTCCACAATACTTTGTATTACATTAATAAACTCACTTGCTCTATGGAAGTCTGCATGTGTATGTCAACTCCTTCTCGATCCAGAAAGGACCCCTCAACTATGACAGAATGCTCCACCAGGTTAAGTACAGTAGACTTCTCCACTTCGACAGTCGGTTTCTCTGAGATCTTCTCCTGGCATCAAACCCGGCGAACCCAAGATGGCGACCACCATGGCCGTGGGAAGACGCCGTTCATCGCCTCACCCACTTCGCCCCGCTCCTCCCACGTCTCCAACGAACCGCATCGTTCATCAGGGACGACTTCCCATGGCTTTTTTTTATTCGGCAAGGAGCTCGCTCCGTGAAGGAATATACGGCGGAATTCCGCACCCTGACGGCCCAGATCAGGAGAAGTGAGTCAGTTCTCCGGACCAAGTATCACGAGGGACTGGCCCCTCCCCTAAAAGATGAGCTTTCCCGTATCGAGCTTCCAGACACACTGGAGGGTCTGATGGAACTCCAGTCTACTTGTGGAACTCCGTCTTGGCTGCGCTGTTTTCTCTGTGACTCCATCTCAACCAGAACCAGCTCAAACCAGCCCTAAACCAACCACCTCACCACAGAGCAGTCTAGCATCTCCTAGCCCAGCTCAGGTCTGTCTACGTCAATCCACTCCAATTCAGTCTCGTCTAGCCTCCCTCAATCCTGTCTCCCTCAATCCTGACTCTCTTAATCCTGACTCTCTTAATCCTGACTCTCTTAATCCTGTCTCTCCTAATCCTGACTCTCTTAATCCTGACTTTTTCAATCTGGTTTCTCTCAGTCATGTCTCTCTCATTCCTAAGTTTCTCAGTCCCAAATCTCTCAGCCCTTACTCTTTCAGTCCTACCCCTCTCAGTCCTGCCTCTATCAGTTCTGTCCCTCTCACAACTGCCTCTTCCAATCCTGCCCCTCTCAGTCCTGTTTCTCTCAGCCCTGTTTCGCCCAGTCCTGCTTCTGTCTACCCTGTTTCTCTCCACCTGGCTTCGCTTAGTTCTACTTTTCTTAGTCCTCTCCTCCTCTATCAGTTTAATCCTGCTCCCTTCAGTTCAGCACCAGCTACCGTTCCTGCACTCGGTCTAACCCCATGTCCAGCTCCCGCTCTCTGTCCCAGTCCAGCTCCCACTCTCTGTCCCAGTCCAGCTCCCGCTCTCTGTCCAAGTCCAGCTCCTGCTGCTCCTGCACCTTGCCATCCCAGTCCAGTCACTGCACTTCATCATCCAGGTCCAGCCCTTGCACCTCGCCGTCTAGGTCCAGCCCCTGCACCTCGCCGTCCAGGTCCAGCCCCTGCACCTCACGGTCCAAGTCCAGCTCCAGGCCCGGCACGGAGTCCGAGTCCAGGTCCAGCCCCAGCTCCGGCACTAAGTCCAGCCCCAGCTCTGGTACCGGGCTCATCGACCCTTGATCCAGCACCTGACCCAGCATCGGTTGCCGCACCGGGCTCGCCGACTCCAGCTCCAGTTCCCGACCCCGGTCCGGTTCCTGCGCCGGATCTGCCGACTCCAGCTCCAATTTCTTTCCAGCTCCGGTTCCCGCACCGGGCTCACCGACCCCAGCACCCGACTCTGTTCCGGTTCCTGCACCGGCTTCGCCGACCCCAGTTACTGACCCTTTCCCGGTTCCCGCACCGGGCCCTCTGACTTCAGCTCCTGTCCCGGTTCCTGCACCGGGCCCTCTGACTCCAGCCCCTGTTCCGGTTTCCGCACCGGGCTCACTGAGTCCTGACTTTGTACCAGTTTCCGCCCCGCTTTTCAGCTCCTCAAGGAGGTCACCCCATCACCACCCCTCCCGCCACCGCCTTGGAAGTTGGACTGTATGCTTCCTTGTCCTCCCCCCCTCCCCAGGTCTGATGGGTTGGGGGGTTGTTTTGAGCATCCTGGAGTGACGCCCTTGGGGGGGCGGGTACTGTCATGGTTTCAGCGGTCGCTGTAGGACTGTGAATCGCTCTCCACCCACACCTGAGGATAGTTCCGCTGATAGATGATTAGACCCGGACGGGTTATTTAAGGAGTTCCTATCCTCAGATGCGGCATGGAGCATTCCAGACTACGGACTACCTTCTAATCCTGTATTTCATCTCCTCTATTCATTATCAGTCGTTTCTTTTCTATTCATTGTCAGTCGTTTCTTTTCCATAGTTCTCGCTCGGCCCTAGTGCCAGTTGTTTTCCACGATACTTTGTATTACATTAATAAACTCACTTGCTCTATGGAAGTCTGCACGTGTACGTCAACTCCAACTTCCAGAAAGGACCCCTCAACTATGACACTTTCGCTTGTAGTTGTTGCAGCTAATGGTTGCAAAACCAGGTTTCGAGTTTAGGTGGGTAATTACCCTTTTACAGGGAAAAATATTGGAAAACTAAGAAACAAATACTTTAAACAACACTGTAAAGGATTACTTTTGCCAGATCCTTGCTTTATTTGTGTTCATCCCTGTTAGGACTGGGGCCCCTTATTGGTTTGTACTTAACAATCAGTGATAGAGATTAAATCCGTAAATAGAATTGATCAGAATATATTTCTTGATGTTTTGTGACCCAATCCACTGTATGAAATCCTGTTTAATACAACTAATAAACAGCTGGGAGGGACCTTGAGTCTCTATATGACTAATACAACTAATAAACAGCTGGGAGGGACAGGTCATTCTAACAGTAATGTGCAAGGGGAATTCTGACCCCTAGAACCACCAGGGTGGAGCACTAGACTCAGGAAAACACACGAAACAATTCCCTGACCTTTCTCTGTTAGACTCCTCATAGTTTTGGTTACAACAGAGCCTTGTTTCTCAGGATTCTGCCAGGAGGGGGCCAGTGGAATAACATTCACTGTTAACACTATAATTAAATTTTAACTCTTCGCTTTTAGTTTAACAAGGTATTTCTCCAGTTTTTATTTGTTTGTTGTTTTTTTATTTCTGTATAAGCTGCATACAAAGTCATTCAGGGTGATTTGATGTAAAATGTGGAGAAATCTACACTACAGGCCAGAAGCTTGGGCCCAACCTTATTTTAAAAAAATGATACACTGCTTTTTCCAAGTTTTATTACGAGAAAACATTGGACTGGTGTTCAGTATTTGTAGTAACAAATGAATTGGCCACAAAGTCTCAAACAGTTGATTTTGAAGAGACATATCAGGTCTGTGTTTAATTTGTTTTGAGCTGGATCATGAAAATAGTTCTTCAACATTACACAATTCCTTGTGGTTTGTGTATCACTGAATGAAATGTCGTTCTTCAACGGGATAATGATCCCAAGCATTCTTCAGAATTGTTTGCATGATTGTACAGGTGCTGAACTGTACTTGGAACATATTGTTATTTCCACAAACAGCTGGAAAGGATGTGACAAATCCGTGCTACTGTGATCAAGGCAAAGGGGGATATTTTGATGAAACTTGTACATTAGCTTCACATCCATTAAATTGCGCTCACAGTGTATGTTGTTACATTACACTTCAAAACGAGTCCGTTACATTTGTTTTAAATATTTGTAATGTTTTCTTGTAATAACACATTGAAATGGCAGCATATCATTTAGTTTTTAGAATCCGAGATTGGACCCAAACTTCTGGCTTGTAGTGTAAACAGCTTACAGTGCTGGCGATGGGGTCGAAGAGTTTAAGCTACAATATGACGTGAATCTTAGCGCTGTTGCCTCACAGCAAGAAGGTCCTGGGTTCGACTCGCGTGTTGGGCGCAGGGTCTTTCTGTGGGGAGTTTGCATGTTCTCCCCGTGACCGCGTGGGTTTCCTCTCACCACCAAAAACATGCGTGCATTGGGGAGAGGTCGATTGAGTACACTAACTTGCCCCTAGGTGTGACTGTGAGTGTGAATGGTTGCCTGTCTCTGTATGTGGCCCTGTGACGTGCTGGCGACTGTCCAGGGTGTACCCTGCCTTCGCCCATAGCAGCTGGGATAGGCTCCAATTGCTTGTGGTACGACTGCACTGACACACAGTGACACAAAGACAAGAACAATATGACATTTAGTGTAACTCTCCAGAAATTGTCAAAAACGCTTAGTACTAAATAAGCTATGCCACACTATAGGGACAAAAATATTGGGACGCCTGACCATTACACTAACAGGGATTTTAACCTTTTGAACTCCATGAATGCATTTTGAGTTCATTTTTGTAACCTTTAGTCTCAGACTCATAACTTACGACAGGAGTGACACACAGGCATGATACACATATCACTGAAATCCAGAAGACGTACCCTATACGATCGTCTAAGTCCCGTGTTTGTGCAATAAATTATTCCAGAGTAAGAGTGTGCACAAAAGAGAGTACATTTAAAAGGGTTTCCCACAAAAAACACACTGCTGAAACTCCATAAAACATCCGTATTATTTACTTTAGGTGCAAATAAAGCATGCGTTCACTTCCGCGATGGTCCACACACTTGTCGTTGAGTTCAGTGTAACAAAGTGGTCATAATTCGTCATAATTTTTCTCACTGTCTTTCTATATAATAAATATATATTTATTTTTATTCTGTTGCTATATTATTATTTTTTTAGAATGGTGGTATGTCATATGTTTGTAACTGTTGGGTTATCGTGTTTGACTGCATTCTGGAGGTCGTCTGATCAGGAATATCTCTGTAATAATGATACCAAGGAAGTGATAATATAAAAATGATAATATCAAGATTTTACTTGTTAGTGTCACATCAGATAATTACATAAATAAGTAGCCCTGGGTCTTCTGAAAAAAAAAAAAACAAGGCATGAATGACTAGCTTATGGAATTAAAATGTTATAGCCCAATAAATAAAGGGATGCAAAAACGTTCAAAAATGGCCCAGAGTTCAAAGGGTTAATGGGGTTGCATTCTGTAGAGTGTTTATGAGGTCAGACACTGATGTTAAACGAGAAGGCCTGGCTCGAAATCTCCGTTCCAGTTCATCCCAAAGGTGTTGTGTGGGGTTGAGGTCAGTCAAGTTCTTTCACACTGAACTCATCCAGCCACTGGGACACAGTCATGCTATTCTTCAACGTTCTTCTTCAAACTGTGTCCACAAAGCTTGCCGTTGTCCAAAATGTCTTGGATTGCTAAGAGTAAGATTCCCCTTCACTGGACGCAAGGGCCCTAGCCCAAACCCTGAAAAACAGGTGTGTCCCAATACTTTTTTCCATAAATTGCATGTACAAAAATACTGTGGTCAGTAATAAATGTGGAAATACAGTAACTAAAAGATTACTGTTGAAGTTTACTAGTCAACACAAATAGTGGTGTCTCTCTAAAAACCACTCCGAGTGACCATCTCTGTAAGTGCATCCACAATACAGTGTAAGGCTCATAACTGACCTGTGTGCAGGTGTGTTGATTGCTTGCTCCGCATGTGTTTCTAATGGCTTTTTGAGGGCAACACACAGACTTTACTACAATTGTTCTTAGTTATGTAATGCACTTTTCTATATTTCTCTAGATAACAGCGTGTGAGCAGTGAGGCTGCAGTGTAAAGTTAAAGGACTGGTTGAATATATTGTGTAATTCTGTGTTTGTGTGTTTACTTTTTGCCAAACTGTTAAGTTTTTAATAGCAGGTTGTCATAGTATCTGCTGTGATAACCTCAATGTGTACCAATGTGTATCATTGGTAATGATTAACCTGGACTGATATCTATGGCTTTCTTCCAAAAAATCAGATAATGTGTTAAAGCACTTGGGTGTGTTGTTACTTAAACAACACACTCGTTTGTTGTATTTATGAGAGAGTTCACGTCTTACGTTCTAATAAACCAATGCATATGTCTATCTGGCATGTTTTGTCTGTTGTGTGAATGCAGATTTCTTTTGATTAATCAAGTGGGTGTTGTTTTATGAAGGGTTATACAAATATTGTTTGTTTTTATTGTTGTTATCATGCTGCAGGTGCAAATAGGTGTTTATTTCTGTCTCACATATTCTTGCTGTTTTGTGTGTGTGTGTGTGTGTGTGTGTGTGTGTGTGTGTGTGTGTGTGTGTGTGTGTTTCAGAATTCCGCTCCCCGTCTCATCTTAGTGGTTTGAACCGTTCAGCATCCCTGAACTACACTGACCGTACTGAATCCCAGTCAATCAGTGGCAGCAACACACAGCTCAACAGCGCTCCCTCTCCTCAGTACATCCCTGACTTTAACGTTCGGGCACTGACCGACCTGCAGATCGTCAAGGTGACAGTGAACCTTTTGCCTCATAAAGTACAGTAATGTTCAAAAGTCTTAGACACCTATGCAAATGGTTTAAATCCATTTATCTCAGTGATACAATGTCTTTCTGCCAGCAAAGTTAATTTTAGAATAAATGCAAACGAACAAGAAAGCAGTAAAAAGTATCAAGACTTGATTAGTTTGTTAAAAGTAGTTGATATTGTGTGAGCTGGTGAGGAGAACACAGATTCAGTTCCAGATTCCTCCGCAGTACCTCGGATTTGTGAAACACCATCAGCAGCTCCTGATTTAATTGAATTAAGGACTGATCGAGTCAAACCAGGTTTCTGATGAAAACTACACTTACATTTACGGCATTTAGCAGACGCTTTTATCCTAAGCGACTTAGAGTCCCTAATTACAGAGGATAGGGTTCATGAAGCAAGCTGAGACACAGTGGTGGTACGCTAAAGGTAGGATTCGAACCCGTGACTTCTTGGTGCAGAGGAAAGCATCCTACCCACTAGGCCACCACCAACGCCCCCCCACCCCAACACACACACACACACACCCCTTAAAACTACAAGTAACACCGGACTTCCACAAGGAACACACTGATATACTGAACATAAAATCACTATTTAATGTATAATGTTATTTGTATTTATTCTTTTTAGTTTTATTTAGTATATTTAGTAATATTACTACTAAATATAGTATATTTAGTAATATTACTATTAAGGCCTGACCTCAGCATTTAGCCAATGCCATTTTAGGAACTACCAAGGGTCAATCCTAGGGTCTTACCTCAGTTTATTTCTCTGATCGTATAAATCATATCATTTGAAAGACAAAATGCTTGTTTTATCGTAAGCTTACATAGGGTAAAATATCACCAACAAGTGCGTAAAAATAATGTTCAGCAATAATATGGTGTTTCATTTCCCCCTACCAAATTGCCCACCTATTATCGGACATAAATACTCAGCTTGTGTTTAGAGACACCCGATACCGTTTTCATTAGGAAATACTTTCTGGTAAGGGAGGAAGATAAGTCATGTTTTCCCATTCACAGTCCCGTTTCCCGTTCAAGAGCTTTCATTAGCAGAAGTTTGTAAGGTAACCCCTTGAAGTTCCAGTTCTCCACATTCTAGTGCTGAGTGACTTTAGATTCCTCAAGCTCATGGTTTGTGTTGGACCTAGTGACCTTAGGCTCTGTGTGGCTGCTCCAGCATTCTACTCGCAAAGATTTTTAAGGAAATTATACAAACCGTGTACGCATTTCACATTAATATTATTAAATATACTAAATAAAACTAACAGAATAAATACAAAAACCATTATACAGTAAATAATTACATTATGTACAATATATCACTGTGTACCTTCTGGAAGTTCAGTTGTTGTTTCCATCAGAAACCTGGTTTGACTCAAATCAGTCCTTTATTAAATTAAATCAGGAGCTCCTCATGGAGTTTCACAAATCCAAACAATGGCTGGAGGAACCGAGGAGGAATCTGGAACAGAACCTGTGTTCTCCTCACCAGCTCACAGAATATCAACTACTTTTAAACAAACTGAACAAATCTTGATACTTTTACTGCATTCTTGTTTGTTTGCATTTATTTAAATGTTCACTTTGCTGGCAGAAAGATACTTGCCCTTTCTCAGCAGTGAGGGCAGGCGCAAAGGCAGACTTCCATTTCCAATAACTCTTTATTCAAACTCAAAACAAAAACAGGCTCGAGGACTTGAAACAGGATACAGGCTTTCTCTAACAAACAAGGGAGAAAGAAGGAACACAAAATGCCAGGGTGACGGTGGACCGACAACCCAGGTCGGTCCACAACAAACTTAAATACGCAAACTCAAGAAACCAATAGAAACTTAAAACTCATTTCCTCTGAGCACACAGTCAGGTGAAACACATAATTAACACAAACAAGACCGTGTGCTCAGGCATTCA
>JBBJLS010070139.1:0-12216 GCA_037577275.1 Bryconaethiops microstoma
CACTCACACACTTCACATATTTCACACTTTACAAAAAGAGAACATTCTCCTCCCAGCTCGATAAGAGAGAGTTAAACCTGGTGTCAACAGTGAAAAAGCTATAAATAAACTCTACCACCAGATCCTGTTTCTCTCTCTATTTCTGCAAGAGGAGATAGTCACAGTGTAAACAGAGAGAAAAGTGTTTAAAAAATCTCTACCTTCAGCTGCTGTTTCTCTATTTCAGTGTTGTGCTGCTTCTTCTTCTCTGGTTTCTTGGTCCTGGAGGTCCAGAGTAACTAGTGCCCCCTCCTGGAATATCGCTCTCACCTAAAGTGTTCAGAGAAAATTGTTCTTTACTCTGAATTCTTAGAACGGACAAAATAATCCTTACTGAAGCTGCTATTTATGCTTGGTCATACTGTTGTACTGTGTATACTAGTAATAATGTATATATACTGGTCATACTGTCATGAGGTGACAAGGGAGGGAGGTAGGGAACTATTGTTACAGGGTAGTAGTAGTTCCTGAAGGGATTGTTTAGTTCGGGCCACAAGGCAGAGGGAAAAATGGTTGCCCCCATAGCCCAACAATGGGCATGTTTAGCTAAATAAGACACAGGTGTGCATGGGGTGGGGATAATGCAGGTGATTGTTGCATGGGCAGGTGAAAGGGGTATTTCATTCAGATTCAAGAGCAGGGAGAGGTAACGATGATAACCAAGAAATTGTTGTTCGAGACTGAAAAAAATCTTTCTCCCCGTCAAAGTGGATTTAGAACTGGTCATACAACTATGGACCCAATAGTCTGTTTAGAAAATGAAATAAGGAAAGCTCAAGTAAACAAGGAGTCAATCTTAGCAACATTTTTCAACATTGAAAAAGCATATGATATGCCCTGGAAAGAGAGACTTTTACTTAAGCTGAATAAAAAGGGAATAAATGATGAAATGTTCAATTGGATTAGGGACTTTTTGAAGAATAGAACAACAGAGGTAAGAGTTGGCGTGAACCACTCCAATACTTCCAATATAGAAAATGGTACACCACAGGGAAGTGTGTGGAGCCCTATACTGTTTCATATAATGATTAATGATGTGTTCAATAGCATAGACTTCAGAATCAGTAAAGCACTTTATGTGGATGATGGAGAACTGTGGGTGAGAGACCGAAACACCAGTAACCTGTGGAACAGAATGCAAGCAGCCATCAACAAGGTCGAAAGATGGTCATATGAGTGGGGGGTTTGTTTGTCTATTGAGAAAACACAAGTCATCTGTTTCTCTAAAAAAACAAAAGGGTTAACCCTACTGTGGACTTTACATTATATGGGCAGACACTCAAGCAAGTGGATAGTATAAGATATCTAGGCGTATGGTTTGATGTCAAACTTACCTTTAAAGCACATATACAGAAGTCTATTGATAAGCGTAAAAAGAGTATTAATGTTTTTAAATGTTCCGCAGGAAATGACTGGGGGGCATCACGCACATGCTTGAAAAGAATATATAGTGCATTAATCTGGCCAACCTTGGAATATAGCTGTATAGTTTATAAATCAGCAGCTAAGTCTTCCTTTTAGAGTTAGACAGGACACAAGCCAAATCACTCTGTGTATGCTGCGGTGACTTCAGAACCTCTCCAATCTCAGCACTGCAGTTGGAAACAGGGGACACGCCACTGGACCTCATTCGGCTAAAATTATCAGTATCGTAATGGCTAAATCTACGGGGTCATGAGGACAACCACCTGACCAAACAGGTACTTACAGAATGCTGGGAATATGGTCATTCCATACGCAGCTTTGGGAGGGAGAGTAATCAACAGGCAAATCAAGTCGGGATCAGCAATGTCCCACTCTGCAAAACCATAGTGAGGTCAGTCATTCCCCATTGGTTATTTTGTTTCCCTATTGTAAACATGGAGACTAAGGAGATAGTCAAATCTAGAGGCTTTTTTCAGGATGTACAACAGAATTAAGTTGGAATGTATGATGACACAACACATATATTGTCATGGTTACAGTCTGCGACCGCTAGGGATCGCTGTGAGACTGTGAATTACTTTCCACCCGCACCTGAGGATAGTCCCACTGATGGATGATTAGACCCGGATGGGTTATTTAAGGAGTTCCTATCCTCAGGTGCGGCATGGAGCATTCCAGACTACGGACTACCTTCTATTCATGTATTTCATCTCCGCTACTCTTTATCAGTCGTTTCTTCTTTACTCATTCTCAGTCTTTTCTTTTCATTAGTTCTCGCTCGGTCCTAGTGCCAGTTGTTTTCGACTATACTTTGTAGTACGTTAATAAACTTACTTACTCCATGGAAGTCTGCATGTGTACGTCCACTCCTTCTCGATCCAGAAAGGACCCCTCAATTATGACAGATATATACAGATGCTTCGAAAGACAAAACTGGTAAAACAGGAGTACCAATACATATCCCGAAATACAATATTAAAAAAAGGACGTCAGATCATCTATCTTTTCCACAGAGATGATAGCCATCATACGGTCCCTGCAGTGGGTGGAGTAAGTGAAGTATAGCACAGAAGTTGTTTGTTCAGACTCAATGTTTTCATTAACCAAAAAATCTGCATGCCAACAGAGGTTTGGATGACTAGGCTGAGGATTGGGCACACAAGTCTAAATAGTGGGTTGTACACCATAGGGAAACATCAGTCTGGGGCCTGTACACACTGTGGAGAAATAGAAAGAGTAGAGCATGTACTTTTACACTGCGAACAGTATTATAGAGAATGAGAGATGAGGAGGGCAATACAATATCTGTAACTATGAATAACTTAAGTCAGCCTAACACTCAGCCACTGTTGACAGCTCTAACACAGTATCTAAGGGAAACATTGAATGTATTATCCCTTGGATCACACCTCAGCCCGATAGATGGCAGTAGTACACACCATTTGTAAACCACCACTAAAACCAACAGAAGAGGGAAGGGGGAACAGTGACCACATTTTGCTTTTGTGAATATTTTTCATTGTTTGGAGTGCCTTTTTCTTTTTTGGGCCCTCTCCTGCCCATGTTGTGGATTATGTACCCTACATCCACTAGCTAGTTTCTTTTGTCTTGCTCTTTAGGGTGGTGCTGGAGAGGACACTTGTAATAGATGTAATTTATCCAATTCACATTTTTATTTATTTTTGACCACCAGAACAAGAAAGATTCAAACCCCGCCGCTACCTGATCTTGCGCTTTGAATTCATCTGGTACTCCACGCGGAACTCCAAACGCATCTATCCCAACCTTGGTGTCAAAGGAGCCATGGGGGGCCTCAGGAGTCTCCCTCCGATGTGGCTAAAGATGGAATGTCAATTGCGGGCTCGACAAATGCTTCAGGTCCTTCTGAGGCAGAATATAGAAAGGCATGAATATTTCTGCAGCATGCCTGGCCAAAAACCCTGCCTTGGATCAGACATGTTGATCGTGGTTTGGCAAAACTCTGGACCCAGGGTCCCCACGCTTTGACCCTCACTGTCTTCCAAAAGGAAGCACGTATAATTGCCTTCATACAAAGCAGCCGTCGTTGGCAGAATCTTAGATTTTACTGCTGGAAACAATAGTGACAATGTTTTACACATTTCAGAAGTAGTAGTATAATTCTCCTTGTACAATAGCAGCATGCATTTTATTCTGGCAGGCCTGCGATCAGTATCTAGTC
Source organism: Bryconaethiops microstoma (assembly GCA_037577275.1). Taxonomy (NCBI): domain Eukaryota; kingdom Metazoa; phylum Chordata; class Actinopteri; order Characiformes; family Alestidae; genus Bryconaethiops; species Bryconaethiops microstoma. The sequence goes on from JBBJLS010070139.1 coordinate 3,665, forward strand.
TAAATGGGGTTTTTACCCTCTGTAGTCGGGCCTTTGCACAGGCAATACAGTCAGATTTATCACTCTGATGGGTGGTGTATAACATCCTCTCCAACCACTCATTTTTTTTCTTTTTCCACTAGAATTATGGGAACTACAATGATGATTGATATCATCACGAGGAGACATAAGGTAGCCCTTATCCCACACAGGCCAGGGTGATGGAACGGGTGCTGAAACGGGTGCCAAGGTCACCTGTACTCTATCATCTTCTCCCTAATTCTGCACTCTCTATGCTGCGGGGAACTCCCTGCTTCACTGGGTTTGAGGTTGGCTCCCCCTACTTGCCGGAATCCCCCTTTGTAGCCCAGAAGTCCCCTCTACAGATAATTGGGTGAGAATATAGGTTACTCTTACAATCTTATCCTACCTTATCTTTTTTGAACACCCTCTTGCAATGTGTTAGGTGCACCCAGGAGGCCCTTTCAGCGATCTTCATTGCTGTAGGAGTACTCAGCAAAACTTGGAACGGCCCTTCCCACCGAGGCTCATGCCAGTGCTTCTTCCTAATGAGTTTTACCAGCACCCATTCTCCTGGCTGCACGTCCTTCTCCTGAGAGACCTCCGTGTTATCTCCTGGAATCAGATGGTCAGACACAATTTGCATTTTTCTCATATAATCTGCCAGAGTTTGCTCAGGATCATCTCAAGTAAAAGGAGTCAGTTCTGGCACACAATAGCTTCTCCCATATAATATTTCAAAGTGTGTCAGCCCACTACTATTTGGAGTTATATGCATACTTAAGACTACTAAGGGCAGACAATAAATCCATCCTTTCCCTGTCTCAGCCATCGTTTTTCGCAGTTTAGATTTTATTGTGCCATTTTGCCTCTTGACCAACCCTTCAGACTGGGGATGATGATTTTTTAATTCAATTTTTAGTGTTTCAGCCATCAGGGTTATTACTGTATTCACGAAGTGTGTTCTCTTATCACTGTATATTCTCTCCGGGACTCCGAACCTAGGTATTATTTCCTTTACCAATGCCTTCGCTACCATTATAGTGTTTGGATTCGCAGTTGGGAAAACTTCTACCCCCTAGAAAACATGTCAGCTATTACGAGACAATTTTTTTTCCCTTCACACTTGTTAAGTTTAATGAAGTCCATACAAATATGTTGGAAAGGTATTTTGGTGATAGAAATTTCCCTCTCTTTGGTCTTATTTGTCCCTGTGGATTGTTTTTTGCACATATAGTACACATTGCACAAAACCTCTTGGAGTAATTTGTGAAACCATATGTTGTGAATACTTTATCTATTGTGCTCACCATCCCTCTTGTTGAGACATGACTTGGTCCATGGCTCAAAATAGCTGCATATCGAAAAAGGTTTTTAGGCAATATTAATTTTCCCTTTTGTCCGCGGCATAATCCAGTATCGTCTTTTGCAGCTGCTAATTTTATCCACTTATCTATTTCAGATTTTGGCGTGTGATTTTGCATGTTTAATAGCACCTCAGAGTCTAATTCTGTATCTTATATTAGATAACATGGCTCCTTGAGCGCTGCCTTTTTTTGCCACTTGATCTGCTTTCCTGTTTCCTTCAGATACGCAATCTGTGGCTTTTGTATGCGCCCTGTATTTACAAAGCATGACCGCTTTAGGTAGTAGCACAGCCTTTAATAAATCTAAAATAAGATCTTTGTAATTAATGGCTTTACTGCTGGAGGTAACCATACCTCTGTTTTTCCATTGTTGCGCGAAAACATGAACAGTGGAAAAGGCATATTTACATTTACCAGACGCTTTTATCCAAAGCGACTTCCATTCCCTAACTACAGGGGACAGTCTCTCTGGAGCAACTTGGGGTTAAGGGTCTTGCTCTGGAACCCAGTGGTGGTTTTGCTGAAGGAAGGTAAAAAATATAAAATTTTGTTTTGCAACAAAATAACAGCAACTGCATGAGGTACTTTTAATGGATGAAACAGCACTAAAGTTGCTGACGCCTGTACAGCGAGTGTAGCAGCTAGAACCACCTGAACGCAGGGAGGGGTGGCCCTCCCCACTGGGTCTAATCTAGAGGAAAAAAAGGCAAATGGCCTGTTTTTTCCTCCAAACTCTTGTGTAAGCACCGGTGTCATATAGTCATTCTTACAGTCTACTGTTTGGGTAAATGGTTTTGAATAATCAGGTAATCCCAAAACAGAGGACCCTACTAAAAGTTGTTTAATTTTAACAAATTTTCAGCTTCTGGGGTCCACTGTACTTTTTCTACAGCCAATCATAGGCTGAGAATAAATCATATCACCAGCGGGGCAGTTATTTCAGCATAATGTGGTATCCAGGTGCGACAGAAATTTGTCATCCCCAAGAAAGACATCTTTTCTCTGTTCATCTAGATGTTTTAATATTTCTGATTTCTCAGCGCAGAGTACAAACGTGGATCAGAACTGTGGCTGAACTGCCAGGTGTGCTCTTGGAACTCCATGAACCAGCCAGAACAAATTATTTGTATAGGCTTTTAACCTAGGCGAATATTTAACCTCAGGCTCCTCACTTGGTTCCCAGTCGGTGACCATCAGGCACGCCCGAACAAAGGCACCCAGATCTCTCCAATTGGTTTCAGGGGTTTTGGCCAATGAAATATGTGGCTTGGATTTGCTAACTTTGTACAACCTGAGCATTTGGGGTTGGAGTTCACAATGAACTGCACACAGCCCCTGCTCGTTCCAATAAACTGCTCTCAAAGTGAGTTTTGTGCTTCCTTCTCGGAAAAAGGCATGTTCATACTCTTTATCATGCTCAGCAGTCTGTTTATAATACATAGTGCAATGCATTTTATCTCTTGACTGCTTTTCCGAGTAAGGTGGGGTAAGTTCATCCCCCATCTCTGCTAATTCACCCATCACTGTCCCTGGTCCAGTGAATGTTAGGTCGATAGAATAAACTCTTCTTTCCGTCGACTGTAAAATACGTCAACAGTCTCCTTGTCATTCTGAGTGGTACGATTAATTTCATTCCAGTCTAAGCGTGCTTGATATCTGTTCTGAATCCGGCCCATAAGGGCAGTATTCTCTCAGTCAGTGCCTGTTCGCAATGCTGCAAAACCTGACCCAAGTTTCGAGCCGACCAGTTTCCTGTCACTATGCACCAGTCTGGTCCTATTTGTCTCCCAACTTCACTGCCATTCAGTTTATAACTCTCTATCAAGTTTTGAAAATCACGAACAAAGTCAGTGACCTTTTCCTTTGGGTGAGCTTTACCCTCTGTGGCTTTTCGGACATCATCCGATGTCCATGGTCTATAGACAAACATTACAGCTGTCCCTGGATTGTTAGAATCTGCATTTGGATTGTAAACCTGAATCATAGGCTATGTCTCAGCCAAATTTCCTGGCTCTGAATCGGAGTACAGGAGTACGATCTCATTGAATGTACGCACTTTCCAGTGGGACCATGTGTTTCATGCCACTGAAACAGGTGCACATTCAAGCGGTGCGGGAGCCGTGGGTCTGCCCCCCCCCCAATATAGGGAGGAGGTTGAGCAGGAGGTTGAGCGGGCACCTCAGCTCGACCCCTATCATGCCATCTCCCAACAGCATTTTCATCCTCCTTATCCACTATTGCGATAGTGGTTTTACTGGTTTTACCTTCTTGTTTAAGTTTAAGTTCTTCTTTTCTTTTTAACGCTTTATTTAACCACTCTTTTGCATCTTCGAGCTCATATTTCACTCTTTTTCCTCAGTTTGTTTAATTAGATTTCTACATCCGATTATTCCCAGTCGCCCATTAAAGCCAAACTTCCTCTTCCAAATCCACAAGTACTTCACACTGCCTCTGTCTTGCATATATTTCTCATCTCCCATGAACATCACTTCTGTACTTCTGCAATTACTATTGCAGTTGCCCATTTTATTTGATTTATTTTATTTTTAATTAAGAAAAACTAACCTGTGGGAGCGTCTACTCTCTCTAGACTACGTCCCGATTCCAATCTTTAACGTGTGCATGGAGGTTTTTTATTCCGGTAGTCCCCCCACCAAGACTATGGACTTGGAATCAGTCCCAGACTCTGACCCTCACTGGGAGTGTCTGATTCCCCTTATTTCACACACTTTTATTTTCTCCCTCCGAGTCCCATGTAACACATGTCTAACTAAAAAATTATGCTATTAATCTCCCCATGTCAGGTAAATTTGTTAAGACAGTAGGATTCTCAGAACAAGTGCAGCTAATTCCAATAATTCAATTCAATTCAATTTTATTTATAAAACACTTTTTACAACCAGGTTGTCACAAAGCAGCTTTACAAATTCCAGGTCAGAGCCCTAAGTGAGTAAGCCAAAGGGAACAGAGGCGAGGAAAAACTCGGGAGGAACCAAGACTCAAAAGGGGAACCCGTCCTCCTCAGGTCGACCCAGAGAGAAAGGAACAACAATCTTTATGGGACTTAATAACAAAAGAGGGCCTCAATGAACAAGATTATAGACAGATGGGCCCACTATGGCTAACAGAGTTGGTTTCACTAAGTGTCCATAGAGGTAAATATTGTTGGAAGAGAAAACTGAGAGTCTGTATTCCATAAACATCAGGATCAGGAGCAAGAATCACCACCGGAGCTTTAGTAACTGCTCCAGTTGATTTAACAGTACAGGATAAAACAATCACAATGCCTGTTTTAGTGTCAGAAAAAACTCCAGTAAACTACTTGGGGAGAGATGCTTTGTGCAAGTTCGGAACCCAAATGTGGTGTACACCAGATGGTGTATGACAGAAATCAAAATAAAACACAAGAAGAGACAGTGGCTTAAAGAAACTGTGGGAGTGAGAGTTAGTTTAGAAGCAAGCAGTGTAGCAATAAGAAAAGAAGGAGCAGCACTGCAGGTGGAAGGTAATGAATTTATTAGAAAGTGGTTTAAAGTAGATGAGGCCAAACCTCATGTGACATTATTAGTAAATGAGGGTAATGAATCAAAGGACTTGGGGCCAATGATTAACAAAGGGGAGGGAATTAACTGGGAAAAACACAGAATCCCTCAATATTGCTTTCTGAAGATGAGTCAATGATTAAAAACTTGCGTGAAATAAAAATGTTATCTATTCCACAGGAAGTTAGTATTCAGGAAGCTGGAGAAAGAGACTTGTGGAAACAGATGTGTGCAGAGCTGACAAAAGACGACTCCCTGAAGCAGCATATGGTCAATCAAGTTCCTGAAGAACTATGGTCGCATCATGAGACCGATGTAGGACTGGTAAAATCTGCTTAACCTGTATAAATTAGATTGAAACCTAAAGTACAGTTATTTAGGAGAGCTCAAAGCCAGAAGCAGAGCAGGGAATAGAGAAGACAATAAAAGGGCTTGTAGAAGCAGATGCATTATTTGGGATGAGAAGTTTGTGTCAGTGAATCCAATGAGACCAGGAAAAGAATGCCATGGATGCAATCAGGAGAGCCCTGCAGCAGGACAGAAGGACGTTGCCTCTTTCAGTCATAGTGTGTCAGAAGAGACAGAGAAGCGAGAGAGGCATGTATAAAGACTCTAGAGCAGACAGAAGAGGAGGAGAAAGTGGTAGAGCAAGAAGAGCCTTCGACGAGCAGTGCAACAACTCTCTATCTCAGTACCAATTATACCCTCCAAAGTCGTTTCCTCACTGCCAATTGGCAGCAGCGATCAGCTACCCGATGTGAACCAGCACAACCAAGGAGGAGAGATAGATCTACGTTAATTATATTCTGAACAACCCCAGTCATCTTCTACAGGCTAGGATTGCAGACCCCTAAGAATGAGAGCTCCTGGTTGAGTCGATCCCTCTCCTGAAGCCAAAAAAAGATGCCAAATTTACTTAGATTCTGTGACTGATTGTATAGAGTTTGCAAGTATTACATTTCATTATAGTGATTAGCTTAAGTGGGACCTGGTTCACACTACCGGTACCGTGCTACTGTACGCAAAGTGGACGAAGAAGATGACCAGGTAATCTGTTTATATCAGCAGTGGGTTTCTTTCTGCCAGCAAAAACCCAAGTGAACATTAGAATAAACTCAAACAAGAAACAAACAAGAAAGCAGTAAAAAAGTATCAAGATTTCCTTTTTTCTAATAAGGAGTTGATATTTTGTGAGCTGGTTAGAACAACACAGGTTTGGTTTCAGATTTCTGCTCACTGCCTCCAGTCATTGTGTGGATTTATAAAATTCCATAAGCAGCACCTAATTTAATCTAATGAAGTAAAATGAAAAATGAATATTGGACTTCCATGAGGAAAGAGGTCTGGAAATGGTTAGGAGAACCCTTCGCCACAAATTAAACTACTCTTTACTGTAATAATGTTAATTGTATTTATTGTAATATTAATGTTTTATTACTAATTTAACACTACTGTCCAGTAGTAAACAGGTATTAAGTATAATTTTCCTCAGTGCCCAAAAGTTTTGCACGGTACTGTATATATATATAGTTATTTTATACTTCGTGTCACCTTTGTACTGATTTATCCTCAACCGTAGTTTTTAAAGATATAATTATACGATGACTGAACTGAACACTGCTGAACCCAAGCGCTGATGGTACTTTTGCAATATTTGGGTAAGGTGAGAATTTTTGCCTTTGATTAACAAAGCCCAAGGGATTATTTCACCTTTGGAGGATGAGTGGCTAGTTCTTCAGATGCTTATTATATGCATCTTGATTAGTGTACTCTTACTATTTTACTGTATCTTTGATTCAGCTGAGGGTTTTTTTTTTATATTCAAGTCCACCTGTTGTTTGGTAGGTTTTTCTGACTTCGTAGTCAGAAAGGGGGGATTGGTGGAGATTTAGGTGATAAATATACTATTTAATATGGTATGTCTTCAATCCCGTTAAAGTTAATTCAGCATTTATTTAGTGGCAGGAGACTACAAAGTTCTTTATCTCTCTTAGGTCCTATACACTGATATCATATGTTGGACAACATGTGCTATTTGGCTTGCCCTTTGACCTTTTGAATTGGTCATGTAAATTCCAGAGAATGCCTTTTTAGAAAACACCCAGACTTAAAACAGGAAGCATCTGCACTTGTGTACACCTCTTAGGCTGGGAAACCTTGACCATCAAGGGGTGACAACTGGTGCCCATATAATCACGGGAACCAGGGAACAGTGAAGTTTATTGGGGGGCTCTTGCACAAGCCATAAAATGCCCATGTGACCGGTGCATGCACAGCGTATGGGACAGAGCAAATAACATAACTTGAATTCAATCTACGGAAAAATACTTGGGAAGGTGGAGACATTAGAAAAAGGGTGGAGTCTTGAGTATTCAAATACTGTTTCTTATTGGCAGAGCACCAATTAGGAGGTATAATCTGAGAAAGGGGTATCCAAAAGGTATATATAACCTGAGTGTAAGGACTGCTGGAGACCTTCTCCACCAGACCATGAGGCTGTTTTATTCTTTAATAAAACAGCAAGCTGCATTTCCCCGAATGCGTTAGATTTTTATTTTTATTTTTTACTTAGAAGTTTGAGATTTTTGCTCCAATTTTCCACGACAATCCACAGTGACACTGAGATTCTTTACAGTTAACTCTGGAGAGGCTGAGGAACCAACAAGATTAAGCACTGGTCCTGACAGTTTGCTTTTATCAGCTTTAAGTAAGAGAAGGTTATGTGTCATCCAGTCTTTTATATCTTTAATGCAGTACCTAATCTTATTTAATCTAAATTTAGCATCTGGGTTGGCAGAGATATAAAGTTGTATAGTGGAACTAATCCCATGTTTCCTTGTGGGACACCATATTTTACTTGATATTTTATTTAGTGATTGCTGAGGATTCCCTGTTAACTATTACAACCTGATAGTGGTAGGTCAGGTAAGCAATTTCCTCCAGGATCAATGAAGTTTTGTTTCTGATTTCGATTCTGATTCTGATAAAAGGGAATCCATCACTGAGCCACGACAGCATCATTTTTTTGAGGGCTCAGCCCCTCAAAGAAGGTAATAAACCTAGGTGTCATACTAGATGAAGAACTGCCATTTTTGTTGCACGCTGACCACCTCTTCAAGACATGCAGATACTTTCTTTACAACATCAGAATCAAACCCTTTCTCACCACTGAAGCTACATAGTTACTTGTCCAGTCTCCCTGTAGCCACTCGCATTAAGTTCAAATCCTTAACACTTGCCTTCAAGGCCAAGAACAGACTTGCACCTCCTTATTTATCAGCACTGATCAAGCAACATTACTTCTCATCCTCTCTGAGCTTCAAGCACTGCTCGTCTGGAACCTCCATTGTTCAAAAGAAGACTCTTTTTAGTCTTGGCCTCCACAGTGGTGGAACAAACTCCCTCTTCCAATCACATCCCCAAGGGGACGAGCTAGGCCTCACACTTATTGCTTGCACATTTTTCCTATATGTATGTATGTATATATGTATGTATGTATGTATATACTGTATATGTATGTATATACAGTACTGTACAAAAGTCTTAAGCACCTGGGAAAATTCTACTACTACTGGACAGTATTGTTAAGTTAGTGTTAAAACATTAATATTACAATAAATACAATTAACATTATTACAGTAAA
>JBBJLS010070140.1:0-12216 GCA_037577275.1 Bryconaethiops microstoma
AAAGCATCAGTAGGAGCCTCAGAAGAGTGGTGCGCGCTGTCCCAGTGACTGACGATAGCACTGCTGAAGTAATCGTTGAGAGTGACCGCGGCATGGGTTTCCCTCTTTCCACCACACTGACACAGACTTCCATTGCTGCAAGAGTACAGATGTTCTCCTGTTATCCTTTGAAATTTTCATCCTCCATTATTAGTGTGATTAGTTCCTCTTAAGTTTTATTATTACATTATTTGAGGACGCTTCTCCCCAGAGGCTGTTTGAAAAACTGGCATCGTGCTAATTGTGACATGTGCCTTAGAACCCTTCCCTAGTGTGCTTGTAATCCCAGGACTCCTAGTGGCACCTCTGAGGTTCCCTTGAGTAAGGTACCGTCCCCACACACTGCTCCCTTGGGTGCTGTATTCCTGGCTACCCACTGAATGGGTTAAATGCATAGAAGGATTTCGTGCTATTCACACTATGTGCTGTGATGTGTTCACATATCACAAATGGTCACTTTACACTTGTACACAGTTTATCGATTAGATGATCAGGGCTGAGTATTGATGGTTTAAAGATTAGATTTTTGTGGCTGAGTTGAGTGCATTGTAGTTTTCATTACTACTGTTCATTATCATTCACACAGGTCTGTGAAAAATTATTTGCTTTTTTTTGCAGTTGTCACAAAATGATACACTCCACGTACAACATGTAATGCAATATTATGCAAATGTTATCACCCATGCGTAAAAAGTAACTGCCCCTCAAACATAAAAACTGTTTGTGCCACCTTTAGCAACAATGGCAACCAAATGCTTCATATAATTCTAGTCTTTCACATGAATGTGGAAGTGCAGCCCTTCCTTCTTTGCTGAACTGCTATCATTCAGCCATGCTGTAAGTCCCATTATAAGGTCAAGGGCTGATGGCATTAAAACCCATGCTATAATGAACCAATTTGAGCTGTGGATACGTTTAATTATTTTAAGGTTAAGCCGTATTTAGTTCAAATAAGTCCGATCATGTCTTTGTAGAGTCTCATCTGTGCCTTCCACAACAATTAGCGATTCGAGTCTGGGGTAATCTGAAAGGTCCTAAGGTTCCTGTTTATTCCGTGGCATTTTGCAGAAGTAAGGAATCACCAATAACCACACAGTACAAGAATCTACAGGGTGTGTGGTTTTACAGTCTGACAGTAAGAAAGGTGCAATGTCTTTAGTCCAGTATGAATCTACAGCCAGCATAGTGATTTTACAGCATGTGCAGTTATTACAACCTGTCACAATATGGACTGTTTAATCAAGTATTCTTCTGCACTGTGTGTAGTTTTAACAGTCTGACAGTAATATTTTGGAGTGATTTTAATACAGTATACATCTGCAGTGCGTTCGGTTTAACAGTGTGAAAGTAAAAACTGTGGAGTGATTTTAATCCAGTATGAATAAGCATTGCAACATCTAAGACTTTCTCTCTTTTTGCCTGATTTTACCTGGCCAGTATGTGAGATCTACAACCTAGATGAAAAACGAGCAGGGCAGGACAATACAGGATTACAGGTCTACAGAAACGGGCAGGACGAGTCACGGCAGGAAGAATTTATATCCTCACATTGATTTTTGTAATTGATTTAGGCCTCATCTTGACATATCATCACTGTTATTGTACAGATCTGCAAAGAACAAGCTTGCACGAAAAGCACAGAAACAAACATTATTAGGAATGACACTGCAGAATGTCCACATACTAGTGCTGCATAAACAGTGATGACTCACCTGAATGAATCCTCAACAAATGTTGTGCACACTCTTTTCTTTATTACTTCTGGAATCCAGCTCTGAAATGAGACATTAGCTTTAGAATTGACATCAATCTGACAGTCTGTCTACCCTAATGGAACAGTCCAGCATCTTTCAACCTATCTGTCACATCTGCAATGTACAGCTGATTACCACAGACAATAATTCTGGCATAAGTTCTTGTATTTAGAAAAGAAACAGACAATTGAGACTGGCAATTTTCTGTTTCATCTTTTTATGCGAAGTCAATTTTTGTGGACGAGAAAGTGAATAGGATTTTTAATGCACTGAAATGTTCAATCTGTGGTACTATTCTACAAACCCTCAATAAGGGGAGGATGAACTGAATTTATGCCATGCGAAAGACGGCTTAAGAGTCAACATACAGGTGTAAAAACATAGACATATTTTTGTCTGTAAAACTTGGAATCAAGTTTAAATGTCCTTAAGGCTTTGTCACTCCCTTCTTTCATGAATTGAAAATGTCCCAGATATACTGAATATTACAGTGAAACACTTGTTATTTTAGCTCAGCCTTTACTGAAGAAAAGATAAGCCTTTATTGATTATTTTGTCCTGATTTATTGTTTCTTTTTTAATTACTTACAACCCCAGCCCTGTAGATTAGGTTGGAAAACATGAGTATTCCTTTCAAACTACTGTTTTCCACACTCTGTCTTGGAGTCTCCCTGCCCTGCACTATTAACTGCTTTCCCTCTTTTAACCTTGTGAAGGTCCTGTAGATTAGACAAACTGATTAGAATAAAGCATTTCAGGTGTTATTCCACAAAGTCACACATAATTATTACATAAATAGTCAATAATAAACTGTCATTATCTATTATAAATTCTTGCCACAATATTTATTTGAATAGTCATTTGATCAGTGAGACGTTCTGAATAAACTCTTGAATATTAACTTTATTATAAATTATTCAATTCTCTAAGGAGCATCTTTCTCAATAATTGGCTAATTGTACACTGATCCAAATGTTTTGGGGCATTGCATATTAAACAGTGTTTAAAATTTAGAAACCTTTAGCATTATATTATACATCTGGAACAAAAAAATGGTTTTATTATTACTGAAAGTTTGTGGACTGTAGTGTTGAGTTAGCTTTGGGTTTTATTGACATTTTTGTCGTTTTTTATACTGACATGATTGATATTTCACCGACACAGTGTGCCAAAAAATATGAAAAAGCCTGTTTTTGTATATTCATCCAGTAAATACAGTAACCAGCTGCTAAATTTGTTGAATTTTCTCTCAGAAGCCCTCAGCCCTGCAGCACATAACCATTATCCATCAAACTAGAAAACCTGTGTACAGGAATGTATTGAGAAAAACTGCACAGAATCAAATATTAACCACATTTTCAACTATAATCACATTTGTATTTAGACTGGTCATCCTGGTCTTACTGACTGGGTAAAATATTTGTTTCTTACTCAAATGTTCCATTCCACCTTAAATGGCGCGGCACCATTTAAGGTGGAATGAAAAAAGTAGAATAAGCTGGAAAACATGATTTTTGAGCTTTATGGGGGTCCTAAACTCTTCACAGAGCCTCAGGTTTTCCTCCTCTTAGTTAAAAGAAAAGTTTTTTGGTCATCTCAAACAACTTTTCTTGCTCATACGCCTCGCCACGACTCTGAGAAACTTTTCGAAACTTCTGGAAACTTTGTGTAAACCCACCAGGTCCGTTTCTGTTCTGGATACTTCAACTCGTCGTGCTGGCACTCCGTCCACCTCCTTTTCGTTCATGTCTGAAGCTTCTGGCCCGAAAATGTCCACCGAGGCCAAGAAGTCCTTCTGCTTCGACTGGGAAGTCCGGTTTTGTTCGTGAGCTTCATTCCTGTCGACGTTTCTACCTGTCTGAACCACGGCGCAGGGTGTGGCTGGCGTAGTCAAACGAGCAAAGGGAGATAGCAGGGAAGCTCCTTTGTGTTCCTACTCAGAGCTTGTACTTGTTAAATACGACTGAAATCTGGAGCTTTCTTTACTACAGTGACCTGAACATGCGTAGAAACGACCACCAAGCAAACAACGAGTCTAAAATCTGGGCCCCATTCTTGTCCTTCTGGATCCTTGTGGTCTGAAATGAAATGGTAGAAGCTCTAAGTGTGTGAGCCCTCAGCTCCTGAACTAACACAAAAGAATGAGATAAACCTGTAAATAACACACACGAGGCGTTAATTGTGTAAAATGCTATAATTCCGAGAAAGTATCTCGTTCTAATTAGATAGTTCATTCTTATCATAAAGTATCTAGTTCTAATAGAGACGCATCTTGTTCTTGCAAGAAAGTATTGTGTTCCTTTGGGGAAATGCCTTGTTTTTATGATAAAGTGTCTGTTCGTATGAGAAAGTACACTGCATTGACAAAAGTATTGGTGCATACGCCTGCCCATTACACAAACAGGTACTTCAAATACATTCAAATACATCGACTTTAATATGGATTTGGTTAACCCTTTGCAGCTATAACAGCTTCCATTCTTCTCGGTAGGCTTTCCACAAGAGTTTGGAGTGTTTTTGTGGGAATTTGTGCAGGTTCATTCTGTAGAGCATTCATGAGGTCAGGCACTGATGTGCACGGGGACACAGCGCATGCCGCGTTCGGTCTGAAAGCCCCTTTATGCTAAATTAGAAAAGGTTGTTCCCCAAACTGTCCACAAAATTTGAATCATGGCTTTCTCCAAAATGTCTTTGTATGCTAAAGCATTAAGATTGTCCTATACTGGAAGTAAGGGGCCTTGACCAAACCTTGAAAAACAGGTGTGTCCCAATACTTTTGTTCATATAGTGTAACTAATTCTTCAAAGAAAGGATCTTGTTCTTCATGTTAAGGTTTATTTATATAGCACATTATCATACACGAAAGGACATTCAATGTGCTTTACAGTAATAGAATAGAAATAAAAGAAAATAGTAGTAGAAATAAATAACACATAGAACATCTATAAAAGAAAATAAAAAAGTTAAATGTGCAAAGGTTTGAAAGAAGGCAGCGGAGAGTAGTGCAGTTTTTAGCTGCTGTTTAAAGCAACAGTTGGTGAAGATCTGATACTGATAAGCAGTTTGTACCAGCAGCGAGCAGCACAGTGACTAAATGCCATTTTACCATGTTTAGTTTTGGCTCTTTTCACCACTTGCTGAGCAGCTGCTGCAAATCTAAGAGACCTACCTGGATTATATACTTCATATATGCGTACACAATAATAATGCTTTGAAATCAATTCTGTACTGAACTGGGTTCAGTGCACGGACCTGCGAATTGGAGTGATGATTTTCTTGGTTTTGGACAGAGCTCTGGCAGCAGGATTTTGAATGAGCTGGAGTTGTCTAATGTGCTTTTTGGGAATCCCTGTGAGGAGAATATTGCAATAGTCAACCCTATAGCAAATGAAGAAGTTTTTCAAAACTTTAGCAATGTCTTTAAGGTGCCAAAATGCTGACTTTGATACAGCTTTAATGTGATCTTCAAGACTAAAGACGAAATTTGTGACGTGTACTCAATGAATAAAAAATAGAAGAAAATAATGGAAGAAATAAAAGAAAGTATAGAACATCGATAAAAGAACATTGAAAGTACAATAGAAGTGCACCAAGGACCAAAGTCACTTGGTGAGAGAGCATCTGCATAGTTGTGATAGGGCATGTTGTTCTCTTTAAGAAGTTGACCCAGAGGAAGCATGTACAGTTTGAACAGGACAGGTCCAAGAATGGACCCTTGAGAGCCTCCAAATGGTATGGCAGTTTTCTCTGATTCACATGTGCCGATCGAGACAATGATTACTTAAGGGAAATCATTTTGTTTTTATGAGAAAGTATCTCTTATGTGAAACACGTTATGAAAAACATAATTATAAGAAAGAATCTCATTTTTACAAGGTAGTAAGTCATAATCATGAAATAGAACAAAACTACTAAATAGAAAGTCTTCATGAGACGTCATAAAATATCTCTTCTATGACACAATGTTTTGTAATAATGCGATACTATAATTATGAAATTTTACCTCCTTTATTACATCACTTTTACATCACATTATAATGAGGTAACTTTTTCAGACATTGTACTTCAAAAGCATTGCATAATGTAATTTTATTGACTTGGTTCCTGCCAAGATTTCTTCCTCCAGCTGAGGAAGTTTTTCCTCGCCTCTGTCTCGCCGATTACTCACTAGGGGCTCGGACTTGAATCATGTAAAGCTGCTTTGTGACAACTTGCTTATAAAAAGCACTATATAAATAAAATGAAATTGAATTGAATTGACTTAATTTCTGATCATTATGAGATACTGTATTTATTATTTGAACATTTTGTCCAAATGATATCACATATTGTAACAATGAGATATTCCTGTGATATTTGTTTTTTCATAAATGTGACATACCATCTTGCAAGAACGGCATGCTAAAGGATTTTCATATTGTTTTTTCATCAATGTTAATTACCACATTTTTACTAAGAAACATTCACTGGCTCCTTGTGGCCGCCCGCATTAAGTTCGAATCCTTAACACTTGCTTTCAAGACCAGGCGTGGTCTTGCCCCCACATACATATCATCCACTTCAAGCGCGGTTTCGTCTTGAACCTGTGTTGCTCAAAAGAAGAGGAAGACACGCATCAAGACGCTTCTCGGTCTTGGACCCCCAGTGGTGGAATGAATTCCCTCTTCCGATCAGATTCCCTCACTGTCTTCAAGCATCGTCTGAATATCCACCTCTTCAAGGAGCACCTTGGTGACTAACTATGCCTCTTATTTCTGCTTATTTATTTCTTCTTACCCATTTTCGTTTAGGTGTACTTAGCCTGCAGTAACTTGGTTGAATAGCGGACGTTGATTTAATTATAGCTTTACAGGTTTGAAGAACAGATGTGGACTAGTTGAGCACTGATGTACGTCAGCTAAATGGATAAGAGTGTCAGCTAAATCTCGTAAGTGTAAATTAAGTCATTTTCTCACAAATAGCAGTAAAAAATAGCAGTAAAAAATGCCATAAGAAAATAAGTAAAAAGCCTGAAAAATTCTATTCAAACGATTCAACTATTCAAAAGCTTGGAATCAGTTGCCACAGCCATATATAGATGTATAAAAGTTTTTTTATTCAATATTTCAAGAATTCTATGGACAAGACGTAAAGAATAAAAGCATGCAACAATATACAGTCATTTTTCTGTTTACATTCACTTTTGTCAATCAGACTTGAGATTAGATCTCCACAATTGAAATATATTTAATAGCTTCAATTACAACCTTATTTTCTGCAGCTTTCTCTGTCATTTTAAAGTCTTACACAGCGCCATTCATCATTCCATAGACATCTGACATTTCTACATTTGTATTTACACCCAACTAACACACCTGAATCGGTTCTTACATTTTTTTGCAAGCAGATAAAGTTGAAAAAGAAAAGTTCCTTATTCATAATTTTATGAATATACCATTATAGCTTCTTTTATAAGCATTTATATGAAACAAGTACAATTACAGCAGCCAGAATCTCATAATCTGAGTGAGCAGCCAGCTCAGTGAACAATCATGCCGTCTGTTTCTCATTAACAGGCCCTTTTGAGGAACCTGAGGAAAAGTACCAAAGTCATTCAGTCCAGGACTCTTTTTTTTCTATTTCAGTGCTGTTGTTCACCTCCAAAGCACAGTTTTGTGTTTTCACACACCTGATTCCTAGAATCAGCACTTAATAATAGTTATAATAGTTAGCGTATTGTCAGACTAATCAACAAGCTCCATGTACATTTGTTCCCAATAACACAACAATAACATGTGGCATATTTTAAATTACATTTGATCAAATATCGACATTGTTTTGTGGTTTAAGAATGCCCCCCATTTTGCAGTACTTCCATTGCCCACTAGAGGGCCTACAGGTTGAAAATCACTCCTCTAGTAGGGCGATAAGTGGCTGTTGATCCTTTAAACATGAAACTGTGCTCTCCAGCCAGGCAGTAGGTGTTTTGTCTTCATCATTGGTGACCGCTCTAGCGCCCATATCCATTGGGGTCTGCAGCCTTTTTGGACTGCTCCTTCCCGTTGCTCTGGCCCATCACATACAGCGTGTTGGCCAGGTTGTGGACCTGACACGTCCCAAACTGGCAGCCCTTCTGCGCTCCCCGCCTCCTCCTTGCCCTGGGGGGCAAAAAGAAGTGCACAGTGATCATTTTATCTTCACCAATGGTTCATCTTAAAGGGTTCAAATGCTTCTGTACATTTTTTGTTGTTTTATTTCTTTTTTTACTGAAATTCACCGATAACGCTCATGTGCTTTTATTTACCAGTGATATTATAATTCATTTTTCATGTGATGACTTTAACCCTTTCGATCAAACAGATTACGCCTTGAAGAATGATATATGTAAAGGAGCTCTGCTCTGATTGGTGAACATTTTTTCCATCCTTCCTCCTAGTATCTTTACTGCAGGAAGTCCGTGGGAATGACACTTTTTCATGTGTGCATGGTGGTGACATCAGAAGCATGAGGACACTCAAAACGACGTTTTTAATTTCGTTTTTAATTTCCTTTTATGTGGGAGTGAAAGGTTAGTCTTCTATGACATTGGCCCTTGAATGCGTACAGACGGTGACTCTATTTCATGTGATTAATCAGGACCGAAAAAATCGGTTCACTTACCTAATAGATTTAAATATGTTGTTCAGCAGTGCAGGAACCACAGGGTGTGTTGAGTCTGTTGTTTTTGGGCCTGGGGCTGTGGACCATGTCTCTATATGTGTGTCCTCTGTGACAACTTCTGTCTTCTGTAAGCTGTTGACGAAGGAGATGGTGTCTGTCTGTGACCTGCAGATAATGAACACAAGTGTGAATGTGCTTTCAGTGAGGCTCTTTCTCTCTTTTCTCTTTCTCTCTCCCTCTCTCTCTTTCTCTGAAAAAGGTAATACAGCCTAATATGGTGATATGAAATTCATGATGTCTCTGAGGTTGGAATGAGTACAAAGAATTCTTTTTAAAGGAGAACTCCACCGATTTTTCAAAAATTCTACATGAGTAAACAAGCTCATTCAGGGTTTGGTTTAAAAGGGTTTATTGTAGAGAAACATTCCAACTAGAATTGCTTTAAAGTTTATTTTGAATAGTGAATGGGTGTAGTTTTAGGCCAAAAGATTCTCAAAACAATAAAACGATTTTTCAGGTAAAAAAAAAAAAACTCAGGTAAAAGGTTTTTTTTTTTTTTCTCAGGCATCAGGCAGTGAATTCCTACGATTTCATGTAATAACTTGCTGTGAGGGAGCTTTTAGAGATGTCTGGTTCCTTTCATCAGCACTATGAACAAAGCTCTGAATGACTCTTTTTGCATCTTAACCCACTCATTGTGCATTTTGAAAAATCGCTTTCCATTTCGCCTTCAAAAGTTCCTGTAAACCTGAAAAATAGATCATTTTTTCAGCTCTGCTGTTTATCCTATATCCAGGCTGTTTAAGGTTTAATATATCACAGTGATGGTAATGTGTGGTCATACTGCCCACATCTACAGCACGCCCTCACCTCTGTGTGTGTCTGACCCCCACGGCCGCAGACACAGGAACGTACAGCAGCAACAGCATCACCACTCCCATCATACAGTGACCTGGAAGGCAGGCAGATATATCACTGAAAGTGATCAGATCCTTGGGAAGCATTGAAACTTTATGCACATGTCTCGGCATGTCTAATACGTAAAACACAGCTAAACGCAGGCCAACATGTTAATGTGTATCAGTCAGAAGAAGAAGACATGCCATCACTTCTATAACCAAACCAAAGGGACTGATGTACAAATGTATCAATACAAAAAGGCATAACAGCAGTACAACTTGGATTTCACTCTACTCACCTCTTCTTCTGCCCTCTGCGATAGCCTGCTGGGAAGATGAAATCTTGCCAGAGGTCTCAGACGAAACCATCAGTCCTACTCAAATCCTGAAGTGCGCTGTAGAGTGGTTTGGTCTTGCTGTGAAGAGTAAACTTCTAACATCAGTCCTCTTCCCAGCCCATATTTATATCTTTGAGACGGAGGGAGGGGTGGAAATTAAGGTGGGTGGGAGAAATGCACTTGGTGCCCTCCTTTTGATCGTTGGTGCTTCTTAAGAGCTCACACTGCTGCTCTGAAGTTGGCATTTTAATATTAAATTAATATTTAATATCTAACACAATGTCAAGGTAAATGTTTCATTAATTGTTTTGCTGATCATACTGTATATTTATATTAAAGAGCCCTTGTATTTTATTTTCAGATTGTTTTTATGCTTTTATGTGCCAAAACGGCCATTTCAATTTTTAATGGACATTTTTGGTTACCATACCTGTAATACGTTAAAACGATTTCTTGTGATCAATGCTTTCAAAGTGGGTGGTTTTTGTAGTGTTTATGGAGGGTGAATATACACAATGATCTGAAACCTTAACAAAGAAAATTTAAACTCTTAAAGGAAAAAAAAGGTTTTACATGATATGGACCCTTTAATGCAAGCCACTACAGGTGAATTTGATCATTTTTTTTAATAAACAGCATTGTGAATCTTGGCCAGTTAATCACTGATATTCCAAGAAATATTTTTGTACTGGACATTTTGTAAAAAAAAAAAAAAAAAAAATACAACCCAAAAATCAAGCCTTTGGATGATGTCATTGTGACCAACAGATTATTAAAATTGTGTTTGATTGTTTAACGAAGGAAACACTGCACTCTTCTCTGGTTGATATTTCAGGAGCTTATTCTGTAAAACATCGCAGATTGTGGTCAGGAATTTAAATGTGAGACGTAATGAACGCAGGTGTTCTAGAAGCTGAGATGTTTGGTTCTGAATGAGGAGAAAAACATTTATAGATCTACTGGGATGTTTTATTGAGATTCTACAGGAAAGGAGCTTTTCAGTGGTTTAAGACACCACATGGTTATGGTGAGTGTGGGTGGAGCTAAGCCTTCGTTACTGTGGGGACCGAACACAGTGAAATAAACATTTGAAAAAGTTATCGTCTAGACCTTTGGCCTGGACAATAGTTTGTCCTCTCCTCCTCCAATTGCCACATTTCGGCAGAAGGGATTGTTTCTCAAAGGCCAGTTCACTTCCCTCACCTGCCGGAAAACGGCCTCCTTAAAATAACTTCTTGTCTCACTCCAGCTTTCCTCCATGGGCTCATTTTTCCTGCTGCTTCTCCCAAGAGTCACAACCATTGGTGGCTTATCTGTCCTTCATGTTTCAGGCTTAAAAAAGAAGGATCTCCTGAAAGTCTGGCCGGCCTATTTCTATTTCCCTCTTCAACAATCCACCGTCACAAATGACAATTTTTCTGCTGATGTAATATGTCAGCGGTGGCCCCGGGATCAAATTTCCTGGAATTTCGATGGTTGCTGGTTTTGTCATCTGATGGAGGCCACATAAGGAGGGATGATTCAGAATGTTGGATGAGTGCCCCGTGACCTCCCCCCAATTCTCCCTCCCTCTTTTTCCTGTATTGCTCGTTAACTCACTCGTCCCCTGCTCCCTCGGTCCATTGTACACTTTTCCTGCTTGGGACATCTGGAGTTGTTTTTCTATTCAAAATAACATATAATATAACTGCAGACACAAACACACACATACACATAGTCATTCACATAGTGTCTACAAAAATGGACCCTCACTAACTGGTAGTAGGTCACCTACCAGCCCCCTGCTCACACATGGTTGCCAAACTGCAGAGTTTATGAGGTTATATATAAGGCAGTGGGTTAGAGGTGAGATCAGTGATCCTTCATTAGATTCATTTTGTAAAAAGGTTTAACTTTAGGAGTGCTTTATGGTCTTTCAGTGGTCAGCTTGATGCTGATCATCTACATCCTAAAATACCAGACTTAAAGTTAACATTGATAACTGTAAACAAAGCAAACAGCCACTGAGCATCATTACACAAATACAGTGAAGCTTAGCCATGTTGACACATATTGTAGAGGTTGGTAACCTCATTATCAGTTTAACATGATCAGCACATCATGGATCTGGCTAATAAACTCACTCAATCATTCAGTTGCTCACTCAGTTGCCTACTTACTTGCTCGTTCAGTCGCTCACTAACTCACTCATTCACTCATTCACTCACTAAAGCACTCATTCAGTCGCTCATTTGCTCGCTCGCTCAATGACTTACTCACTCACTCATTCATTTTTAGCAGGTGGAAAATTCTCCACTCAAATTGCTTTTGATGCTTAATGGGAAGCAAAACTGTTAAGTTAAAATTGCCTTATTAAGATCTTCTTTGTATTATGCTCTATTAAGATCTTCCTAGTATTATGCTCTGTGTTTTATTATCATTTCACTCGCCTCTGTGTATGACCTTGTATTTGTTTTGTTCAGCTTGTGTGTGTGTTTATCAAAATTCCAGCAGTGCCTGTCTCCCCTCCATTCCTCACTCCTCCATACTGCGCAAGCAACTTTGTAT
>JBBJLS010070141.1:0-12215 GCA_037577275.1 Bryconaethiops microstoma
ACACACACACACACACACACACACACACACACACACACACACACACACACACACACACACACACACACAATTTTCTTTGTAACTGATGGACTTGTGCAAACAAAGCATGGTTCACTCAAGTGTGACGGACAGAAATAACTACACAACACATCATTAGGTCACATCTGATTAGTGCAGGCCATCACTATGCATGGGAGATGCTGAACACCTGATATTAATTTGACTTATTTATTTACTTAGTCTGAGAATCTTGTCAGCCATGTGACTGTATTACACAATGATCCTGAGGGTAAAAGAAACATGTCGGGATACTGACTCTGCAAAAGTGCAAACGAAGGCCAGAGGCAAGATCTAGAGGTAACGTCTATTCATTCCTGTATGAGCATCCGGTTTACCAAGACTTTCCGACAGGTTTTAACAACTTAGAGAATAATACATTTAAAAGCGATAGTATTCCAAGGCTGTATTTGACGATGCAACGCTAAATCTCCCGCGCACATTCCACATGAAGACGGGGTGGAGTGAAATGGCATGTGACAGACAGGAAATCTCCTGCTTCAGTAAGAAACATGACACATCAGCTTCACTAACACAGCTGAGCTGCCACATGGACAGCACCTGAAATAACATCAGGGGCCTTAAAATAATGCATATTTGAAAGAGTTGCTGAGATGTGAAAAAAAAAAAAAGCCACAATTCAGAAACAATGCTTGCTTTTAAAAACAAGAGGAAACCGTTCTTAAAGTATTGTCTGACCACAAGCACACAAATCAAAGAAACCATTATAAATAAGAGAAGGCAGAGTGCAATATCAAATTCACAGGGAATCAAAACAGCCTGCAATATAATCACTGTGACGCCGAGAATTCCACTGGGTCGAAGGCAAGCGCAGTCAGGCTAAGGCACAGAAAGTGCTGACCTTGTTTTTTTTTTCCCTTCAGGATTGGTGGGGGGCAGTGGAAGGGAGTGATTATGCAACTCCAGATTAAAAAAAAATAAATTAAATTAAAATAAACTTAATTTGTATGAATATTTGTACTCTGGACACAACTTTGTTCTGGGCACTATTAAACACAATATGAATGCTGACTTGCCAAGTTTCCAAGAAGCTACAGTACCACATGACACATTATATGGAGTAATTCATTTACGGCCTGTGACCGGGACTATTGTCCATAAGATGGCATGTGGATTTCCACTGAAGAGGTCAAATATTCCACCACTTACCTTGTATGCAGTTTTCCAAGAGTTTGGGACTTGGCTGCTTCCCTTGTTGCGCAAGTGCAATCAGCGCCAAGGCTTTATAGAAGGATACCTTACTCAGAAAGCCATCGCCATTATCAACATGTTCTGTTATCTAAAATAAGACAGAAGCGTCTCTGTTATCTGGACCAAAGATGAGTGCCAGTAAAAGTGTCACAAGTATTCACGTGTCTGCAATACATAATAAAGATTACGATTCTTAGAAACAGGACCACATCTCGACACTCATTGAAAAGAACTTTTTACCAAAACTGCTCAAAACTCCTCTCTAGAATCATAACCGTGGGGGCACGGTGTGGATGTGGGTTTTCATTCTAATTAAAAAAGGAACACACCTGACCTCACCTCATTTAAATCAATTTGTCTCAGTCTTCAAATAACTGGTCATTCGAGCTCCTGTTTAGCTGGAATGAAAACCTGTAGCCACACTGGGCCTCCGCAAATAAGATAAGAGACCACTGCTCTAGAGCCACAATAGTAAAAACAATCCTCCCTAGTTCAGTCTTCTTCAAACGATCAGGTCAAGTGATCAGTTTAGCATTAGTGTTGCACCACCAACCTGGTTCTGTTGCTTGACTGAAAGATCGGTTCTGTTTAGAAGTCTGTGGAACACATCGATTTGCACTCGTTCGTCTGTCCTAGTGCTGACAGCTTGATGCACTTCACGGTAATACAGGGGGACTGATCCTGAAGTTGGGAGACAGAAGAAAAAATGGAATGAGCAACTCCACGTCAGTGACTTGGTGAAAAGATTACATAGGCTCTACATCTGAAAAGAATCAGAAATTGAGTTCAACATAAGGCTAAGCGACTATAAGTACAGCTACATGAGAAAACTGAAAATGGAACGTTCTATTCCCATTAATGTATTTGTTGCTATAGAAAAGAAAGTGGGTTTAACAGACATCAAAAAGAACATCAAAAAGATCGCCAACTCCTCTACATACAGTTCTCAGTGTCGAGAATTAATATAGTAAAGACAGTAAATCTCGCAAAACTGATCTCTTGCAAAAAAATAAATAAAAAATCATAACGGAGTATTAAAGTAGCCTGTAAATGTGTCTTATTATTGTGCACTGGACTTGAACGGCCATCCTGATGGCTGGTTACGCAACAGGTCCTCGATTCCACGGCTCTCTCTCTGTGAGGATCATGTGCCTCACATAAATGGATCTTCCCTGCCAGCATACATCTCCACAGTGGAAACCTTGGCAACACGTATAGGGCAGTGGAGACCCTCACAGAATGACAACCAGTAAGACCAGTAAGTCAGTCTGGAAAACACAGCTGGGTCAGCTAGAACAGATTGTTTTTTGCAAGTCAGATTCTGCTTTAAGATCAGGATCCACTCTCTGTGCTTCTCTGTCATGGTATCTTTCGATATTCTGCATTATAGCTCTTTCCCATGTAGCCCTGTCCATCCCTGACTCCCTGATCCCCAACGCTGCCCAACAGGTGAAAACTGTGGGAACACCAATAGAGCGGTCTCCCCCCTCACTTTCTCAGCTCTACACTGCAGTGCTGTATTATCTCTTCTTATTTTCGTCCATATAAGAACGAGAATTATAAGACATGTCTAACGCCTTGCACTCAAACGAGCAAAAATTGTGCTGACGTTTTTTCGAGCCACAGAAAACCCACAGAATCCAAAGCCACTGACTCCAAAGCCTTATGGCAAAATACTTTACTCAAAATGAGTTCTTTCCTTTCCGAAGTACCTTCATTCATGTCTCCTTCCATAGTCCAGGTTGTCATGTGAGTACACCGACACCTCCATGTGATTTCCTGGGGAAAAAGGAAAAAAGCCAGTTTCCTATTGCTTAGAGTTCGTATGAACGGTGGCTGTTTTTTTTTTTTATCCCACCTCTATTTCAGAACGCCACACCTCCTCCTCCAGAATTGGCTACTAGTACTCCGTTTTCTAGGTAATGATTGGCTAGTATGGTGTAATGTCCCGCCTTATGCGCTATGATAACCCATTCTATCCAATCGTAGCGCAGCTAGGAAAACGGGTGGAGAAAACAGTGTGTGGGAGGAGTCTGACGTTGCAGTGGAGAAGTTAAAGAAGGACTCGTCACTGTGTGTGAAGAACTGGAGGGAATTTCACACCTTCATTTCGCATCTGTTTTTTGACCCTGACTGTGGTGTACTGATGTGGATTTGAAAGCTGAGTACAGTTTCATGGTGAAAAGGATGATGGAGGACTTTTCCATGCCTCCTTAGACTCTTTTACTCATTGAAAAAGCTATAAAAATATTATTATAACATATTATACCCACTGATTTGATGACTTTTTCATAGTTCACAATAATTACACAATATGCATGTATTGGGACACACCTGTTTTTTTAGGGGGTTAGGCCCCTTACTTCCAGTGAAGGGCAATCTTAATGCGTCAGCATACCAAGACATTTTGGACAACGCCATGCTTACAACTCTGTGGACACAGTTTGGGAAAGAACCCTTTTTTTCTATTCCAGCATGACTGTGCCCCAGTGTACAAAGCAAGCTCCATAAAGGCATGGCTGGATGAATTTGGTGTGGAGGAACTTGACTGGCCCACACAGAGTCCTGACCTCAACCTCATCCAACACCATTGGGATGAACTGGAACGGAGATTGTGAGCCAGACCTTCTCATCCAACATCAATGTCTGACCTCATAAATGCTCTACAGAATAAATGGGCACAGAATCTTGTGGAAAGCCTTCCAAGAAGAGTGGAAGCTGTTATAGCTGCAATGGAGGAACTAACTCAATATTAAAGTCTATGCATTTGAATGCAGTGTCATTAAAGTCCCTGTTGGTGTAATGGTCAGGCACCCCAATACTTTAGTTCATGTAGTGTATCTAAATAATATTTCTTAATGGCGGAGTCTTATAAACACCATAGATGACTCCGACCTGGCGGACTGGACTCTTCTAGCTGACAGTTCAAACTAAATTATTTGTACCATCAGTAGTCTTTATATATTATAAGAAAGATTCTTTGCTGAAAAACTAGTAGCTGCTTTTCTTTGACATGTGGCAGATCAAGCAACATGTCCCTTTTTCTTTCATGTTAAACAGAAGACCATTGCCATTTCAAACACTTGATTCCGTGGTTTGAATGTAGATGAATGCTTTGCATCTTTATTCCACTAGAAAACCCAAAGACAACCCACTTTTAGCCCCTGGCGGTCAGATTTTGCTTGAAATCCGGGAAGTTAAAGGGAGAACATGATGCTATCTATACTAACAGTATTCCCAGGCTGTTTAGAAGAAAACAAGCTGCGGTTTTTGTGACCTAAAATTTCTTTTTTGGTCTCATAACCCCAGACCCCAGTTCCACTCAAATTTCCAGTGATGGTTAGTGAACTGCAAGTGCTAAAGGTTTGCATTTTTATTTGAGGAGAGGCTAGGAGAATCGACCAGTCAGCGTCTAAAATTCTCCAACTGTAAGAGATGGTGTGATAAATACATTATACATAAATATGTTAAGTTTATTTAGGTATGAATCTATACAAGAACATTTTGTCTTATTTAATTGCACTGTTTGCTATATTTATGGAAGAGTTGGCATGTGTGTTGCCTTGGATGTACGCTCATTAGCCATAACATTAACACCAAAGTAGTGTAGGTCCCCCAAAATAGCTCTCACAAAGTTCTGCTGTGGGACCTCCACGGATCAGACTAATTTGTCCATGTTCTTCATTGAAATCTGGGGAATCTGCAGGCCACTGTCATTAGGAAACACTGTTGCCATGAAGGGTGTACATGGTCGGCAGCAATGTTTGGGTAGGTGGTACTTGCCAGACCCCAAGGTTTCGCAGCAGATCATTGCCCAGAGCATCACACCTTCTCCATCAGCTTGCCTTCTTTCCATAGTGCATCCTGGTCTAATCTTTTCCCCAGGAAAGTGATGCACATGCACCTGACCATCCACATGATGTAAAAGAAAACGTGATTTTTCAGACCAGGCCCGTTGTAAACACTTCTGGTGATAGACTTGGTGTCAGCAGAGACACTCTGACTAGTTTTTGACTATGCCGTCAAACTACGAACCAGCATTATCCTTTTCAGCATTTTTTGCTACAGCGTTTTCTATGGCATTTAACCTTAAGGGCCAACCTTCACTTCTCGATATGCATCAATGAAATTAGGGCACCCTTATCCAACCCTTTGACTTCCATCACACTTTTAATCTTCTTTTATAAATGTATAAAATATTTTTCAGGGTCATTGTGGTGGTACCTTCAAGAGTTCCTTCTCACCACCTTTGTTTAGAGGACATAAATGTATGGTATTCCTTAGCAGTTATGTATTTTAGGTTGCATTGACTCTACACACCTTGTCTGAAGTCCAAACTTTTTTTTTACTGGAAAAAGTTAGGTCATGAAAAAGTGAAATTAGTGTGGCTTTAAAACTCATTCAGTGTTCACAAGTGGACCTCTAGGACTATGTTACATCTTTGAGGGCACATGTACACTATTTGTGTTTTCATGGGAAAAAAGTGGCATTTAATTACACAGACAGTTCCAAGACTATAATTCAGTGTGTCTTTCTTTTAAAAGGCGGTCCAAAAAACTTCTGAATTTATGATCCCATCAATGAACATAAGCTCCTCAGTACCACTGTTAGAAAAACAACCCAGGACTTTGGTGTTTCCCTTGCACCTATAGCGCATCTGGTTGGAAATCCCCTGGCTTTCCACACACAATGAGTCTACCATCAGTCTGATGCTATGTTCAAAAAACATTTTTCTGAAAAGTGTAAACATTTTATGAAAAGACCATAAAGTTTGCTATGGGTTACCATTGTTAAATAAGAAATTGACCCTCACGGACTTGCTTATGCGGATTCTTACACTGTGACTTTTTACATGTTGTTTGTTAGTTACGTGTAAAATTCGGTGCATTTGTTGTAAAGGGAACAGCTTGATCATTCACTGATACTGTTTTCTGCCTTCCCATTCCCTTTTCTTAGAAGCGCTCTTGACTGGCTGCTAAGTTTAGAGGTCTGGTTTGGTCAGCAGTGTGGTGGTGGTTTTCTTCCCCAAACGGATACTTCTCTTTACGGATCCCTAGTGTGCTTATACTGTCAGTATTTCATTTTCTTTGTATTCTTTATTTTATTTTAAAGCAACCATTCGTATGCTCTAATTTCAGCATTAACCTGGTAGTTCAGAGCTGTAATGTCATTGAAGTCAGGGGTGACAGAATTTATTCTATTTCCAATTTCTTTGACTTTCAGCTTGCCGTGCCGTCTTGTTACTCTTAGCGTAACCATGGCAACCTGGGCATAGCTCATTCATCCACAGATCAGTCATGTCTTTTTTTAATCAATCAGAGGGATTCAAATATATTTTTATGTCTTTACCAGACAGAATCAATACTGATGACAGCTGGGTCGCAAGAGTAGATCTGCCCTTCTTACCGTCTAGCATTTATTGATTCGTTTTAAAGCAGAGACATGGAAATATCTGGGGGAAGAATATTTTCAGGAGAATAAGTTTATAAGACATGGTGTCAGGTCTCTTTCTGTGACATGTTTTATCATTCACTTGACTTTTAGAGAGAGAGAGAGAGAGAGAGAATGATGTCCCATAACCAAACCTAGACTGGAGCTGTCTAATAAAGACTATCCAAAAGTGTAAAATACCCCCTTAAGAACAATGTCTATTTACTACAAAGGTAAATTATGTCTGTGCATGTGTTTAGCATCTATAGAATGATGGTGCATAAACCTGCATACAGTCAGGGGAATGAACTGAAACAGCAGACAGTTTTACTTTGTAGCAAAAAGAAAATCTTTTAAAGGATACATGGCGTGAGAAGCCCCACTGACCCTCCTGTTCTTGGAATTTCAGAGCTAGCAATTTCAGCTCAGGACTCTAGATGGGGTTGTTCCTCTGTAACCACTGCTGCTATTTTGTGTGAAATGCATTATAGGAAACTTAACTCCCCAAGTTTACACAAGTCCCCTCCTGACGCGTCCTTAATAAAGCCCACAAATTGGGGACACTTCTAGGTACTTGATCTGTACTTGGTTAGATGTGAACTTCGAACTGTAACTGTACTGTTGCCATGACTGATGACATTTCACAAGTCCATGAGGACACAAGAGCAGAGAAGAACACATTGAAAAAGGCCCCAAAAGCTTTCCAGAGAATTTTGCTAGGCCAAAATAAATGCCAGCTGTCGTCCAATAAAATTCATTTGTGAAGACACAAGGAAGTGAGTCACATGTCAGCAATGCTTGGTTAGAGTCATGGCAAACTTGGTATACAGTAACCCCCCGGTTTTACGCGGATCACTAGTCGCGGATTCAGTCACACGCAGATTTTTTCTCAGAACCTAACTGATAGTTTTACATGGAAATCTCCACAATAGCGCGGAACCTGCAAATATTCTCCGCATTTTTTTGGTGCTTTTTTATAGCAATATGTTGGGGGTTTTTAAACGCATTTTACTTCTAAATTATTAAGAAAAATGTACTAATTTTGTAACATAAATATGAATGTAAATTCAGCTACATTTCCATATAAAATAAAAGTGTATAAATGTGTTTGTACTGTCGTGAGAACACAAAGAAAACGCATTTGGGATGGTTAAATGTTTAAATATGCTGCACTCAGAGCATATTTAGGGTTTACACTATAAAAAAAGGCTTTTTTTTTTTACCATAACACAACAACGTGGTTTTTCACTATACACAAGTGCTCTTGGAACGTAACCCCCGCAAAAAGCGGGGGATTTCTGTATTTACCACATACATTACAACTATTCCTTTAATCCCTGAACTGAGCTGGGTGTGTTAGAGCTGGCAGGACTGGGATCAGAACCGATCTGAGACCAGTATGGAGTAATAAAACAGGACTCGGGACACAGGAGCACTGACCTGAGAGGCGGCTCTCTTGGTGACCTGCTCCAGATCCGCCTGCAGCTTCCTCTGCTGCTCCTCATAGACCACCAGCTTCATCTCCAGAACATCTGCAAACGCCAGGAGAACTTAGTCACTGTCACATTACAGGAGTCCTTAACAGTCAGTTTAATTATTTATTTTCATTTCATTCTACGGTTTGTGTCCACTTGTTCATTCTTTGTCCATCCACTTCATTAACCATCATAGTTCTCCACTAATCGTCAGGGCCCAGCTTGTGGACACAGGACACTGTCATATATAGATCTGTGTCTCAAGTATTTGCAAAATGACCCTGAGTTTTAGAAAATGTTAAAATTATTATTATTATCATTATCATCAGAGGTGGCAGAAACAAACCGATGCAGTTTACTATCAGCTCTTCAGCATGATAATATATCAACACATTCATCAAGCATTTATTAAATATTATTTAATCATTTAAAAAATATATTTATTAGACTCCTGGAGTCCACAAGGTGGCACAAGACCTAATTATAGTAATAATGAAGTCCAATTTTAATACTTAAAAACATAATTTTTACCATTTTTGGCCTTGAGCTCGTCGTACTGATCCAGTTTACACAGGATCTCCTCCCTCTCCTCCTCCAGCTCACTCACTCGACTCCGCAGGGACGTCGCGTCCGGAGACACACTTCCAGACTGCGGGTCAGACACAGGTCATCAGGGACAGACAGACAGACAGGCAGGCAGACAGACAGGCAGGCAGACAGACAGGCAGAAAGAACGACAGACAGATAGAAAGAGACAAAGACAAAAAGAAAAAGAAAGATAGAAAGAGAAATAATAATAATAGTAATAATAACAAGAATAATAATAATCCTGAATCTGACCTGAGCCTTCCTCAGCTCGTCCTCCAGCTGTCTGATGCGGGTCTTGGACCAGGCTTTCATCTTCAGAAACTTGGCCTCTGATTTACTGGCCTCGTCCGTTTTCAGCCTGGCTTGTGCTGGTCAGCAGAACCGAGGGAGAACACGCAGAACATCAGGGTCTAATGAGAACTAATGAGTTGCTGAGTTCTGCAGAGAACTCAACAGTTCACATCAGAGCTGCGCAATACACTGATAATCGCCACGGCGATACTGGAAAAGGCTGTGATAATCAAACGAGTCCTGCAGAAATAATTCTCATTTACATATTGGGTTACGCCATCACTGACCACTCGGGATCTAGAACCAGTTCTCAACACCCAACTCTACAGCTCACAGTAAGTCATACTGTGTCCTAAACCACGTCCACTAGTCTGATCACCTTAATGAAGAAGTTCAGTTCATTTTTACAGCTCACAGTAAGTCATACTGTGTTCTAAACCACTGCATTTTGTTTTCAGAGTATTTTCTCAAGAGTTTATTTTGACTTTATGTTAATATTTTATATTCTTGTCTCTGTGTCTCCTTGCAGTTGTGACATAAGCAATTTCCTCTGGGATCAGTAAAGTTGTCTGATTCTGATATGAACTCCTAGCATGTCTGTGATGGACTGAGTAAGATACCTTCCAGCTCCGTGATCCTCTGGGTGAGGGTGTGGTCAGGTGTATCTTCAGGTGCGCCCCCAGGTGATGGTGGAGCAGAAGATTTCCTGACGGCCTCCAGCTGTGCCAGCAGGACCTGCTCCTTCTCGGACATCTCGCTCTCGTGCTTCTCCACCGCCCTCCTCAGCTCCTCGCGGTGTTTCTCCATCAGGTCGCGGACCTGAGTCCGCATGATGTGCCTCTCCGCCTCCATCTTGGAGTGCAGGTTCTCCTTCTCGCTCTGGAGGAGCCTCAGACGCTCCGTCAGATCCTACAGAAGAGGAGGAGAAACTTGGAGCTCTACACTAAAACAGACCTGCTGTTCCACACGGGTCACCTTTTCCCTTTAACACAATATTTAACATTTAAAAGTTAAAGTCCAGTCGCAGGTATTAGACCTTTAGGAGATATAACAGAAAAGCTGATTTGTCGACGCGTCCACGTCAGAGTCATATGTCGACGCCCCCCGAGAGAGTCGACTAGTCGTGTGTTTTTTTTCCCTCTGTGCACGCGCTTGTGCACACAAAGCAATCTCCGCCTCTGATTGGCTCACATTGACACGCATTCCTTGGTTTGACCAATTATTGTAGTTCCTTCATAAAAAGGGCGGGAACGTTGGCGCGAGGAGAATCTAAACACAAGACCACAGACACACATCACATCTGTGGAGATTAGGGCTGGGCGATATGGCTTGATATCTGCAGTCCAAAATGCCTAAACACAGTTGTTGTAAATTCACCTGACGATTTACAAAAAAAATACACGTGCTGTCGTTGACGCATTTGTATGGGACACTCGATGGGAGTCGGCTCTTCTGATTCAGTACTAAAGCACCGGCTCCGTGCATGACAGGTGGATTCTGACTGGCAGCACCTTCCGCCGCATGTAACGCACGTGATCAAGTAAACATGCCCACAGCTGATCATCGTAATCAAACTGAATTTAATCGCGATCACTAATCATGATCGAATAATCGCCCAGCCCTAGTGGAGATACACCAGAACACAAACAGCAATGGAGACCTGCACAACCTGCAGGTCGGTGTTAAAGTACAGTAACAGTACCGGCGTTCTGCACAGCACTGAAACGGAACCGCTGGATAACATGAGGGACGCTGCACTGCAGGGAGTCTCCAGTCCAGAGGAGGAGCAGCAGCTCTACAGAAAAACCTCTGACTGATGAGAACAAACAGCCGATCACAGATCTGCTTCTTAATTTCACCGTTAAAGATGTGAGACCTTTGGCTGCAGTACAAGGTGAGGGCTGATGTTACAGAGAACTTTTATTAAAGTTGCTCAGCGTTGGACGCCGTGTTCCTCCGCTGCGTCTGTGTGACGTCATCAAACGACTCGTCGACTCGAATTTCGACGGATCTGAAAAAAAGTCGATCTGAAAAAATCTGAAGCCGTTAATGCCCTAACAGTGTCTGTTTAAGAAGACAGAGGACTTTCCAGACGTCTCACCTTGATCTGCTGGTCCCTGCCGTCTACCTCCCCCTGCAGGACGTCGATGACCTGCGCCTTCCCCAGAAGAACCTCCTCCTTCTCGTGCAGCTTCTGCTTCAGGGCCTTCAAGAGCTGAGAGACAACAAACAGCCAGGGATCATTTCTGTGGTCCTTTTGCAGCACAGGGTTAATATTACCTCAGGGTTTCTGGAGGTTTAATAATAATAAATGAAATTTAAGAGCAATTTCACATCTATGCCGGTAAAAAGTAGAAAGGATATAAAAGAAAACGCTGGAATTATTATATAACACACAAATTTCTTCACATTCACCAGTCTCGAATGTTCGGGCGATACTGGAAACATCTTGCTGTGTTATTGCGAGTATATGACTGGTGTTTTGTGACTGTGCGTAAAATCCTGAGCTTCTCTTTCCATTTATGAGCATCGATTCGTTTCCTCCCTTTCACTGATCAAAAACCAATTTGAGCAGTAACAGCGCCCCCTTGTGAAGGATGCAGATTCGCCATCACTTTTCACTAATAAATACATAACATTCATAAAGTACTCATTTGTTTGTTTATATTTATTTTTTCCCTCACGGTTAACTTTGTAGCACAGGGTTATTATAGCCCACAATTATTTCTACAGTTTGTTTTATAGACAGTTTAAGTTTTACAGGAGACAGAGCACAATAACATAAAACTGACTGACACGCCCCCCATTGGGATGGGATTAAAATCAGTCAAACGCAGCAATTAAACTTGTTTCTGTAAACAAAAGCTCATCAGTATGATTTAACGAACAGTCAAATTCCCCCATTTTCCCCCTTCAGCCTCAATCACCAGTTCCATAACAGCATAACAATGTTCCATTAAAGCAAAATGTAAATTTTTTAAAATTATGCTTGCAGTTTAAAACTACAAGCATCAATTTGTGAGATTCCACCAGTTTCCTTCCTTTCAGTGATGAAAAAGGTGATTTGAGCACTAATAGCTTTATAATGACCTGCAGATTCACTGATTTTATACTGCAAAGTAATCACTAACGAATTCATTAAACTCATAATAAATTTATATA
>JBBJLS010070142.1:0-12215 GCA_037577275.1 Bryconaethiops microstoma
AGAGAGTGCAAGAGAGAGCGAGAGAGCGCGGGAGAGAGAGCGCGCGAGAGAGGGAGAGCGCGCAAGAGAGAGAGCGAGCAAGAGAGAGAGAGAGCACAAGAGAGAGAGAGAGAGAGAGAGCGCAAGAGAGAGAGAGAGAGAGAGAGAGAGAGAGAGAGAGAGAGACAGCGCGCAAGAGAGAGAGCGCAAGAGAGAAGGGGGGGGGGGGGGGGAATTATGTCTGGCAACCACAGTCGGATGCAGTTTGTGCTGCCTGCCGTGTCACGAGAAGAGTTTGAGAAGGAGCTGAATAAAGAGCCTGTCACAGACTGCGGAAAACACTGGACTGACTCGGCTTGAAGCTCGAGGACAAGAAAAACAACACTTCTGCAAATTAAAGAGCCGAAATCATGGAAAAACCTTTTTTTCCAGCTTCATAACATTACAAATAAGACTTTAAAGTATATAAACAACATTTCAAAGCAAACATTCCTCCACCATATATGCAAAAAGTCTGTTTTGAATTTGCTGTTTTTTGTAAAAAAAATATATATATAATTATTATTATTGTTATTATACAATACAAATACAAATTACTGTATGGTTAAATATTTTGGTACATAAAAATAAGTGGCTCTCTCAGAATAAATATGACGACGTGGGCCCTTTAAAGATATTGTTTGAAATATTAGTTTTGATGCATCACTGGAGATCAGAAACAAAATCCACTGTAGAAAAAAAAAAAGAGTTTTCTGCTGTACGTCCAAGACTCCCAACAAGTTCTCCAATATTAATTCACCACTTTGGACACAAATATGTGATCTTTTTTAACAAGAACATGAAAGAAGTAAAATATTTTATTTTTTCTCCCAAAAATAACTGCTCATCAGCTCTTATAAAAGTCATATTTAGACAAAATTCATTTCCCCAATATTAATTCACCAATGAGGTTAAAAATAATAAACTGAATTCCAGTCTAAAAGGTGAAGCTTCATGCTTCTGTGAGGTCAACCCACATCTTCATGGTCTGATCTTATCCTGCTGTGAGGAACGTTATCGCATAACGGTGTACTGAACTGGGCGACAGAGGCAGAGAGAAGAAAGACTCAGGGAAGGAACAAGCTTACCTCTGTGATCTCCTTCTCCATCCTAGAATGAGAGAAAACAAACAGTTAGAGAACCACCATCTCTCTCACTCTGGAGGAAAACCAGCTGTTTATAAGACATTCTAGAGATTTAAAAAAAAAACCACTTAAAAATGAAAAAAAGCCTCATCACAACAGAATACAGCTCTGCAAAAAAATAAGAGACCACTGCAGTTTATGTTTAAATCAGCATCTCTATGAGTATGACAACCATTCCATGCCAGTGTCTGTTTAATTCCTACACAAGCACCTCATTCTGCTTTATGAGGTACTGATTTGTGATCACCTGAATCACATCTTATTTAATGAGGAAAAGTATAAAAACACTGCTGTAATTGACACTCTCCTCTCACAATGAGACCAGTTGGATGGTGAAACACTACTAGAAGTTCGTCAAAGGTAATTATTGGCATAATAATTACCTTTGTTTAAGTGAACAAGAGATTTGTTTTCTTTGAGCTATTCAAGTTCTGAAAACACTGCATCATTTCTCTTATTTTGATGTTTTGTCATGGTTTTTATTCGTCAGTGATAAAACCTGAGAAACTGAACATTTTTGCAGTGGTCTCTTATTTTTTCCAGAGCTGTATGAGATACATTTTACACTTTTGAGATTAAATACAACATTTAAAGATTGTCCTCAAGTACAAAAAGCCTCAAGGTCATGATAAAAACATGACATATTTTCAGCTTCTGGGAGAAAAACAACACACAAATTGTTCCCGAAACAGAAAAGGCCTCAACATAAAGGCAAAATTGAGACCTGTTTAAAATTTTTAGGGTAAAAAGGAACACAGTTCAAGTTGATTCAGAAGTAGAAAAAGCCCCAATATCATGACAAAAATAGCAGACATACTTTCAAGCCTGAAAAAATATGACAGAAACCTATAAAAAGCTGGTTATGGGTTAGTCAGTCATGAAACTACAGTCTAGACATCTGGAAATAGCCAATGAAAACCAGACTTGAAATGTTTTCAGATGAAGAAACCCAGTCTTATCACCACTTTACGAGCCTATGATTAACAATGACAGTATTGCGTAGTCGAGAACACGGCACAGCCTTTGTTGTTAATCTTAACTAATCAGGAGTTTTGTGGATATGTAAACAGATGCAGGGATTTTTTAGAGGTTTTCTTCCATTTTCACATTCCAAGGGGGGGCGTTTCACAAATAAAACAACGTGAGCCAAAAAACTGAAGACTGTCCAACAGAAATGTCCCTATTTTGTTAAGCCAGGACTAATTTTTCATTAGTCCTGTCACACGATGGCACCAACACTGGGAGGGTGATGGTGAGCACGTCCATCTTCTGAGACATGTAAGGCTTCACTACACCTCCTCAAAGTGCCGCTGATCCAACGGACAGACTGTACAACAGAAATGTCTATTTTGTTAGTCAGGCCATTTTTAGCTTTAAAATTTTTTTTTAAATAATACCCAAATCAGTCTTATTTCAAGATGCCACCAGCACTGGCAGGGTGAAGGTGAGCATGCTGTTCCTCTGAGACACTTGAAGCTCCACCACATCATCTCAAAATCCCACTAATCCAACAGACAGCTTCAACACGCTTGGAGGAGAATGCTAACCACTATCCATCCTAGACAGGCGGCAACACCTACAGCTATGACGAGGCACCTGAGTGACGTACCTTGAAGGTAGATTGAACCGCAGACTCCGGCGGGTAGACGATGAAGTGGCGCAGAGTAAAGCCAAAGCCCATGGAGGTCCGACGCAGGCGCAGCGTTTTGGGCCCAGGCCAGGAGAAAGGCTCCTCCTCCAGCTGGAACAGGGACGCTGAAGACTTGTTCTGGTCCACATCCTGCAAGCAGAGAGAACACAGATCAATAAACAGACAAACAAGGGAGGGGTACATGATGGTTCATATCAAAGCAGCACAGCTGCATAGTCCATTAAAACAAACATGTACAGCGGTATGGAAACAAACACATGGCTAACAAGCAAATCTACTACAAAGGTGTCACTATTTTAACCTTTTGAGCATTTTTTAGCCTATAAGGAGAGCTTCCACCAAACATTACCTGCTATTTGGCTGTTCAAATGATCTGACATATCCCTGTGACCATTTGTCATACGTGAACACACCACAGCACACAGTTTGAACAGTGTGAAATTTTTCCTCTGTATTTAACCCATTCAGCAAGAGAAGCAGTGGGAAGCCAGGAACACAGCGCCTGGGGAGCAGTGTGTGGGGACAGTACCTTACTCAAGGAAACCTCAGAGACGCCACTAGCAGTCCCAGGGTTCAAACCCACGACCTTCTGATCACAGGGGCAAGTCCCTAACAACTAGACCACCAGGTGCCCCATTATAATAAAACATTCTTAGCATGTGTTTATCTGCTAACTATATAATGAAGTATAATGAGCTTATTTTTAAACACAGACTCAGCGTAAACATAAAAAAAACATAACATGAAAAATTTGACAATCCAGCTTGACAAGCTGATTGCGTAGCACCACTATAGTAGGCTGTTATAATTACAACAGAACATGTAACTATATATTATATTCACTTTATAGCTTCCATCATCTCTGTTAGGTACACAGACTGTTAGCTAGCCTACAAAATTCTATTTATTGCGTTCTTGAAAAGCAGAATGTTTTGGTGATGCTGGAATGCTGCACTAAAACGTGTTCATTTCATGTCATTTTTGATCCAAGAGAAATAAATGCTACACATTTATATGCTATATATACTGATTTCTTTCTGGTATATGATGTGTAGAGTTCTGCATAAAAGTTGAAATATAAAAGTTTATGTATCAGCATCTACAACTGTGTACAAGAAAAATAGATTTTAAATACAAATCTTTGTTTTCTTCCTTTAGAACACTGAGCATGCTCTATAACATCAAAATAAAATCAGACCATTATCGAAACTACCTTTCAGCCCAAACATGTGGTCATCAATATTGTATATCATCAAATATCACTTTATATTTACACAAATCATGATTTTAATTAGGCAAAGTGCTTTAGTATCTGTCTATCTATTATTTGTTGACAGCCTGAACACTATTTTTTAGCCACAAAACACAGGGGGTCCTCAGATTACAACCGTCTTGACATACAACGTTTCGAGTTTACGACGCTCACTCACACTCGGCTTACACTGTTAGAAAAACTTTTTTTTTTTCCCCTTTTTCTGTGGCTTAGTTGTGTTTTTATGATTTTACAACTGTGTTCGGATCAGTAAGTGACTCAGGCTAGGGTGTGTTTCCACTAACACCAAAATTCAGGTTACATCACTGTCGAAGGAGCGGATCTGTGTCGTAACTCGAGGACCCCCTGTACCCAGAAAATTGTATCTTGGTATAGATTATATTTAAAAAAACAACATATTCTGTCCACCCCTAATCTATTTTATTTGGAAGTAAAAGTCTTCAAGCCTCCCACCGGAGTGACATCACATTTCCAGGGTGACTCAGAAGTGGTCATTCAGCCACACCGCTCTACTTACAGGGTATTTATAGATTTATAGCCTCACACCTCTGCAGCGTCATACCCTTCCCCTCACGGCCACAAGCGCCTCGCCCAGCGGCAGGAGTGCAGATCAACCCCCCTTCCTTTATTTATCTATCAACATCAGGGCATCATGATTATTTCTCCAAACAGAATGGTTTCGAGAGGGTGAGGCCCTCCAAACAACATCCATTTAAATTCAGCTCCTCAATGAATGCCTAAGAAGCTGCTAATTTACATAATGACTGTGTTTAAAATGATCCTCTTGGATCACAAACGGAGCCTGGTGGTCAGTTTCTGCCATTTGCTTTACCATACAGTTTCCTTTACCAATTATTACAATCACCAGATTACGATGGTCTGAGTTAACTGGAATCCATTTACAGTTTCATTATTTGAATATATTCCATCGCATTGAGGAAAGAAATCATTGAGAAATCAAACAAAACACCCCCACACCTTCCACCATACCAAACCTTCTCAGGAAACACTGTTTTATATAATGTACAGTAACATGTTAAAGGGGGAACAGTGTGTAATGTGTGTTTTAGGTTTAAATTTTCTACAATTAAGTATACTGGCAGGTTTTAAAGCCTATATATTGTTATTGTCCAGTTATGTTCAGTCTAACTGAACCAGAAAGAAAGAAATAGCTAACTGTTCTAGCTTTGGTTTGTATGACTTAGTTAAAAATCACTTTTACAGCCTTCAAACCACTTCTTGTTACAGCTAAAATACTACTGTACTGTAATTATCAATCAATTATGAATGTTGTGAATAGAAGCCCAAAACTTTAACCTAAAGTATAACCACACAATCTTTCATCCACTTTCAAACCCATTTGAACGTGTTTGGTGGCACTTTGGACTGAGTTTAGCTGCTGGCCACGAGCAGGTTGGTGGACAGAAAGAGACCTGAAGCACAAAACTACTCGTAAAACCTGTAGTTCGGAGGCCTGGCAGGTCGAAGGTCTTTGAGTTCCAACACAAACAAACATTCCCAGCTAAGTTATCACCGTACCGAGGCAGAACATCTGTCACACAGGTCAGGAGGAGGGCCCGCAAACCCTTCATGACTTATTGATGAGCTCACCACTGGCAGGAAGCGTGTGGAGGAAATTCGCACCAGGCTGGTACGTGGTGCGGAGCTGACCACACTCAGGCCATTTATCTGAACACCTCGGGACCCCAGCCCACAGGCTTCCCCTCACCGTTCAGCCATTTCGGCACGAGGGAGCCTTTCAGACAGAGCGTCACTACTGTTGCTAGGCGAAGATTGTGCCAGCGAACCTGATAACATCATATTTAAACCATATGATTGCAGCTCACAATCTGTAAATCAGTCAAAGTTGCTTATTTAAAGGCAGGTGCTGGAGGTGCTAAGTATTAAACTGGCAGGACAGGCTTGTTATGCAGCTGGCCCACATTTTAAACTGTTTACGGTTTCATATGACATCCTGACGGACACAGATGAACAGAAACCCTCCATACAAAGAGCCACAACACTTCCATTAGCCTAGAAATCTGCAGTGTCAATAGGGTTACACCAAAACTCACAGTGGACCTGCAAACACCTCGTCACAGCTTCCAGGGTCACTACACTGTGAGAGCAGCTAGAGGTGCACAATATATTTGATCATAATTGTGATACACAATACTCCTTCCTGAGCGCTATGATCAGTACGGATAGGTACTGACACTGATATCAATACCAATACTGTTTATCAATGCTTGTTGATCCTACTGTCCACAGCTTGGTGCAGAAAATAAAGACGTCACAAAAAGATGTGAAAAGGTTCAGCACTTACATTATTGTGAGGTTTTTAAACCGTGTTCTGAGCTTCCCATATATATAATTAGGAAGGAGCGTCGCTACAAATGTTCTGATCGATAAATATGTGTCAGTGATGCAGAGTGCCGCTCCGTCCCTCCACTGATCCAATCCAGCATCCGTCATACAAAAAACACAGCTGAGTTAGAGTGTATTAACTCTGCATAAACACTGATAGCAGCACCGTTTAACTGGGACCATTGTGACTACAGTTCTCCACACCTATCAACAATAAACACTGGTGGAGGTTTGATACACTGCCAAGTTTATCTTCAACAACCCATAAGAACCATTTCGGGCACCTTTATTTAAGAATGCGAGCAAAATACAATGTCATCACCCTGGTGTCAGTAACTCTCAGTCCTGAAGAAGTACTGACCAGTCAGGAATACGGACCAGTTTAGTGCTGGTGCCCTATACCCATCCATGAAGAGCACTGAAACATTGTGATGTGTATCATGCATCATGAAAAACACTATGAACACCACGATTGAACAAAAGACCCATAGAAACGCTCACCCGGAGCTGTGATTGGTCAGGATGCTTGTTTACATATTGCAGCCCTCAATATGAAAAGGTAAACACTGAGTTACAGCCCTGCGCTGCACCTGCATTTCATACAAAAGCCGAAAAACAGAAGGGTCATCAGCCAGAAAGCAATCAAAATTGATACATAAATAACACAAGTCAACAGGACATTCTCGTCCAATATGTCTGTGGGTTTTGTACTGCTTTTCATGCTGATTTCAAACCTGTAATTAAATTTCCTCTAGCACGTCTAATTTTTGTAATGAAGCTACTTACATTTTTCATGCTGAGATAACAGCCTAAGCACATTATGGAATTTATTCAACATTTCAAGATTCAAGAGATTTTCTAGCGTTCTCTGAAGCAAATAGTGCTCATAGACCAGGTCATCAAAAGAAAGAAAGTGCAGAAAGAAAAACTGTTGCAACATTATATTGCAGCATCAAAGTACAACGACAGTTGTCGGTATTTTTATGTTACAGATGCCATTGACTGCGACTGATTTCAGTTATCATTTCTAGAAATTGAAAAAAATAATCCGGTTTCTGTTGTGTGTGTGGTTCATTCACTACGAAAACACAACGTCGCCCAATTACTGCAGATCTTAAGAAGATATACAGTCTGTACTTTGGCTGTCCACTCAGTGACCAGGCAAAATCTTGGGCTCCACATGTCGTCTGTACTGGTTGTTCCAATGGACTGCGTGACTGGCTAAATCAGCGAAAGCCAGTGATGCCATTTACAGTCCTGATAGTGTGGAGGAAACCTCAAGATCATCTGCACAATTGCTACTTTTGCCACATGAACACAAGCGGATTCTCAATTAAAACTAAGCACAAATTTGTATATTCTCTCATGGAGTCTGCAACCAGACCTGAAAGACTGGTGCTTACCTTTTTAAAAACATCATACAAGTACATTGTAAACTAACATTATTAATAACTCAAAAAGTTGGGAAAAAAATATGGATCTAAAATCAGCCTGAAAAACTGATTTAGAAAACTGTGTTGTAGTCTCTGACAATAGTGCAAAATAAAATAAAATAATAATGTTGACCTGTGTAATAAATAATAAATTGACATACAACAAAGAGTCAAATGTCCTTCAGTTTGCAAATAATATTAATGCCAATGAAAACTGAGAGCAAACAAAGCCAAAAGTGTGCAAAATGAAAAACAACTTGTTTCCCCTGCTCTCCTGCACGGACAAGTTTTTTTGTTTTTCTGTTTTTAACTGTTTTCATGAATACGAAGAGTTTTCTCCTCAGTACCTTATACTTCGTTTCCTAAAATCACAAATAAAAAGTCAGGCCTTTAAGAATTGGGCCCAGGAAATAACTAGCAAAGGGGGAATTTTTCAAAGCACTTTAAACAATGAGGCATGAGTTATTTGTTTTATGTAAAGTGAACACCTGACAAAACCTGGAACTTCCTTGATGAAGATTTTCAGACTTCTTTACACAACCAAACTTTCGCTTGGTTAAAAATCAAACCCCACAGGTCAAAAAAAATAACAAAAACAAACTGAAAGTAATGATAAATCCAATAATTTGAACTTTATGACATATGGTTTGATTAATTTCTTTAGAGAACATATGGACCAAAACAAAACAATTTTACATACGGAAATCCATGAGTTAAACCTTTATCAGTTTCAAAACATCCATGTTTGAATGTTGAGAGTATATCGTACGCACACACGAGAGCATGCCTGTGTTATCAAGTCCCTCCAAGATGAAAGTGTGGAAGCGCAAGGCAGGCAGTCAGATGTGGGCAGGAACTGCAGCCGTGTCTGTGTGTTTGTGTAGGTGTGTGTGTGTGATTTGCTTCTTTTGCGACTGCACCTCCAAGTCACACCGTTCACACAACAAATGACAACACGGCCCTCATGCAAAGCAGACAGGCACCTCCCCCACCCAGCACACACACAGACACACACACAAATAAACAAACTCAAGCCTCGGCTGACCACTGCTCTTTGCGAACACTCGCAGATGTCGAAACTTCACAAACACAGAAAGTCTGCAGTTTCTGTGTTACACACATTACTGAACTGACCCACTCTGTCAGTCACATCAAAACAATATTAGGGAAGTCTCAGCAAGAACAAATATACTGAACGAACAACATTAAGGAGTGAATAATATTCTGACATTTATTGCTGTATTAATCAGAGTAGGAAATACAACAATAACTGCAAAAACAAAGCAAACTGTCAATCAAACCTCAATCATCAATACTGAGTAGCCACTAGCTGATACCAACTACACGCTAACCCAGCTGGATCTTAATGTTGATACTAAAGAATTATTTCCGGCAAACTGGTGTGTGTATAAATGTGCCGAGGGGGGCTAGGGGTAGGTAAGTGGGGCATTTTAGAATCTGGTGACCAAAAGGGGGGGTGGGGTACATTTGGTCGACTGGGCGGGTTTGTCAACAGGGGTCCCTTTTTTATGGTTCTGGCAACAGTTTAGGTGTGAAGACATGGAGAACATTTACTAAAGAAACCACAGTATATTCAGAAGCTAGTTTTATTTTTCTACATTCATAACATTTTAAGTAAACAGGTCCCTTATAGTCAGGCGTGAACACACCACAGCACACAGTGTGAAATTCTTTCTCTGCTTTCTCTGCCCACTGCTTCACCAAGTGAAGCAGTGGGCCGCCACCAATGGGGGGAACCCAGGGAGCAGTGTGTGGGGACGCGTGCACACAGCGCGTGTCTGGTGTATGTAAACGTGCCACTCAGTGATGACACTAGAAGTGCTATGAATTAAACCCATGATCGCAGGGGCAACTCCCTAACCACCAGCCCACCAGCTGACCCGTGCTTGTCTTTTAAAGGTGGAAAAGGTTTAATATGGGAGCATTTCCGGCCTTCATCCCTGGTTATTTCTTTTTTTTTTTTTTTTTTTTTTTTTTTTTTTAAAAAGGTGAATAAATCATAATTTCAAGAGCGTCACTCAGGACAGAAGAGAAAATGCCTACAACTAAATGTTTTAGCTGAACAAGCAACATTCAACAGCTCTGAATTCCTGCAAAGTTCCAAAGAAAGACAAATATTTGGCACAAGTACCCAAGTTCCCTGTTCAAACGCTGACTCAGAACAGTGACCGCATTTCTTCACCAGTATCTACTGTAGGACCAGCCTGACAAACTTCGCACCTTCATTTTAATGAGGGGGGCATAAAACAAAAATGCTAGCCTGACTTTTTAAAATCCAAACACGTGGTTCTTTTCTCATTTTCAAGAAATGAAAAGAACTGCTCTTCAATAACAAAAAATTCAATATGCTGTACTAAAGCAGAAGAGTATCTGAGAATCTACAAATTCAAATCACCATCACATCAAAAGCAAAATATGCATGATAACATACTTTTCCCAAATCACGATCTGAATTTTTGTACGTTTCCCACATCCAGATATGAGTTCCAGACTCAACCAGGCTCTCCAGACATGCAGAAGAGCCCTGATTTTTATGACCCATTACACAGCCGACTTCTCATGCATGTGCAAATAAAGCAAAATAAAAACAAGGCCAGTTAGTCACGCTGTTGACAAGAACTTAACGCTCCACATAAAGAGGACACAGCTCTGGTTATGGGAGAACTGACAACACAGAATGTTTTACATCAACATCTTGAGCGTTTCACTACACACAGCTGGAAGGAAACTGGATAAATTATAGCATCCCGACACTCTGGCCGAAGGAAATGACTGAGTGGCTGAAATGCATTTCAACAGAGCCAATTTCTACCAAGAACACCTTTCAGATCTTTCACTCCACCTTACTCACCCGTAACCTAGCAACAATC
Source organism: Bryconaethiops microstoma (assembly GCA_037577275.1). Taxonomy (NCBI): domain Eukaryota; kingdom Metazoa; phylum Chordata; class Actinopteri; order Characiformes; family Alestidae; genus Bryconaethiops; species Bryconaethiops microstoma. The sequence continues at coordinate 10,779 of JBBJLS010070142.1, forward strand.
AGATATTTAAAAAAAGAATGTAACAGTTTATTACAAGTGACCTATGAAGACTAACATCCTGTCCAAACAGCAAGAGCAAGCAACAATGACACCAAAGTGCTCGCCCATCGTACTGCAATGAATTTGGCTTAAACACTGGCGACCTACCTTAAAAACTCAGCATCCACCTTAAATATTGCAGTGAATCTGGCTTAAATATTGATCGTCCACCTTAAACACAAATGATCCACCGTAAATACAGCAGTGAATCTGGCTTAAATATTGACCGTCCACCTTAAATACAGACGATACACCTTAAACACAGCAGTGAATCTGGCTTAAATACTGATGGTCAACCTTAAATACAGACTATCCACCTTAAATAATGCAGTGAATCTGGCTTAAATATTGACTGTCCACCTTAAACACAGACTATGCACCTTAAATACTGCTGTATCTTTTGGCAGAACCTTGGATGAGCAGACCTGGCGTTTCCTGAACAGGCAGATATATGTAAATGTGTTGGCTTTTGTGACATCACAAAACCAGTAAATTCAAGTTTGGCTTTTGAGTGACTTTTAGAACAATATGCTCACATACTACAATAAAATCTTGTCTGGCGCTATAAAAAGGAACATAAATGTTTTACTGTGATATTGGCCCTTTAAAAAAATATTTACAAAAAAGACTGGCTCTTCAGAAATATTTTAATAATATTCCATCAGGTGGCCTGCTGTGATTCAAACCCTTATTACTACTACTCATATGTTTTGAACACAATGTGTGCTGGATATTTTGCATGCAGACACAGCGATTTAACAAAGTTATCTTCTCCCCACTGAACTTTAACTCTCACCAGCTTCAGCGCCACAATGAGGCGGTTTATTAGACACTGCCTCCCTGTACTTTAGATTTCAAAAGCCGGTAGCATGGCTTTAATGTTTAAAGAGCGTTAAGTGCCAGTAATACATTAGCTGCCCCTTAAAACTGCCCAGGGGAGATATTTAAATATAGCAGTGCTTTAGTTCTAAGCCACTAAGTGTCAGAAGTATTCACAAACGAACAGACGAGCACTTTCAATATTTTCTTCTATTTCCAGTGTTAGATTAACTCAACTGATACAGCTTTCATGATCGTACTACGTGTGGAACTAAATATCTCAAACTTTTAGGAATTGTGATATTTACCATTTTCGGAACTTTAAACATGGTGTTGTTTTTACTTTTAAAAGTCAAACAAAACACATTTTTATTTCTGATCGTAAAAAAGCAGAGAAAACGTGCAAGAAGAATCTTCATGTGTTTGTGAGTGTGGCCGAAGGGGGGGTGTGAGAGTGGGCGGGTGGAAGGGGAGTGTGCGAGAGTGCACCGGTGGAAGGGGAGTGTGCGAGAGTGCGCCGGTGGAAGGGGAGTGTGCGAGAGTGCGCCGGTGGAAGGGGTGTGCGCGAGTGCGCGGGTG
>JBBJLS010070143.1:0-12215 GCA_037577275.1 Bryconaethiops microstoma
ATATATACTCTGACTAAGCTGAAACTTAACAACTGGCTTTCAGCTGGCGTTAAAAACTGGGAAAAGGCAGAGAAACTGGAAAGAAGGATCAGTGTGAGGGAGTTTTCACTTTGGCTTTGAATGTGGAGAGAAGGCTAAATGCATGGATATGTTGCAGAAGAGCATTCCAAAGTTCTGGAGCAATTGCACTGAATGATCTACAACGCACAGATGATGGAAACATATGGGGAATATGGGGCACGCCTGTGTCAAAGCACCATAGAGAGAGTGAGACGAGAATGTATTGCTGTTTAAGAAGTAAATTTGATGGAGAAGAAAATAGAGCATATCAAGTATAACCCCGACCGTGGTAGACATCAGTGTCAAAATTGAGATCCATAAATTGGTCAAGTTGTGACGGTTGGTCAGTCTCAGTCACGCTTCCAAAGGAGCCAGTCGCCTGAGTTTTAGGACACACACAGCTCTGGACATGCAAAAACTATTAGGGGAGTGGAGTGCGTGTGGTCGTTAGGTGCCTAGGCAACCCAGGTCGAGTAATTAGCAGCCTTAGTGCAGGGGGTCGGTTTTCTAGGTACCTAACGACGTGTCCACCTGTCGTGAATCCATGTAAAGTTGGTTAATTGTCTCCTGTCGTGTGATTGGTTGCTTGTGTGTACGTGTATAGTTAAAGCGCGAGCGAATCAGAGCTTCAGTGCGTGGTCACTCCTTTTCAAGGGTTGTGTTCTGGAGGAAGATGGTATCCGTGTATTTAGAACACGTATCGCCCTGTGAGGCTTAGTGTTGGCTCCTAGGTGCAAACGACAGCCTGTCTGATCTCTCCGCGGCATTCTGAGAACTCTCACGAAGAGCTGAGTGAGCCTGTCCTGCTGGAAAGCAGAAATTCCGGACTAACTTGCAAGGGACTAACGTGGATGTGTGTGCCTCCTCTTCGTTTCTCTTCCTCTCCCTCCGTCTCATTACAGGCGTGAACATTAGAGCCTCGGCTTCAGAGGAAAACGGGGTTCTGAGCGGGCGGCGAAGAAATTGTCCAGAGTGGAGAGTCTCGTGGACTGTGTTTGACTGTGACAGCAGACTGTTTAGTTTGCTCGGAGAGAAGGTCCTCCGAGAGTTTTTGAGTTCAATACCCATTGTTCTCATGTGTGAAGTTTGTGAGCCTGCTCGGCTAAAGAGACTTTGAAACCTCATTAAAGACCCTCCAAGATTAACAATATGCTGCCTGCTGCTGTGTCTTTTCACCCAGAGCGCATGACATTCAAAAGTATTGTTTGGAATCATAAAAAGCATTAAAACCAATGGATAAAATAATTATCATTGACAAAATAACCACTAAGCTCAAAAACAATACTTGGCTGTAAAAAATGGACACTTCCATGGTGATATATATATATATAGTAATAGTTACAAATTGTTTAAAAATGTATAATAAAATTCATATTTTGCTTGAAATATCAGCTATAGATGATTCTAGAATAAAAGAGAGATATGTTAAATAGGTAAAAAGTTTACTATTTAGAAGAAAGGTTTTTACAATTTTGTAATATCCACATTTAATTAGGTGTTTGTATAGATTATATTACTATTATTTGTATTGTAGCTTTAATTGTCTTTTTTGTTCTTATCATTTCAAAGAATTGCTGAAATGTGAAGACTAATAAAATTATTATCCGTTATTATAGAAATGGCATGCAGGATAAATAGATACAATAAATACACAGACTGAATTTTATAACAAAAGTTATTCTAAACTGCATCTGTCATGTCAGTGCACTTACTGTGCTTTCTAGTGTTATGGACACAGTGTAGAAACACTAGAACAATGAAAAAGTGATGCTCACTGCTTTGATAATGCACTATACATCTAAAACAATTCTACAATATTAAAAACGGTCATACATTTTTTTTGATGGTAGAGTAATAGAAGAATAAGCTGAGGCACAACAAGAATAACATTAATTCAGCAAACTGCAGGACACAACACAATCTGATTTTAAAAAATTGCAAAATGAATGTTGTAAACAGTTGAAAAAAGGGTTTTTAACGTTACATTGTTTTGTAGGTTCAATCTACTTGCTTTATGAGTTACTTCTTATTGTCACTGTTGGACCAAACCTTGTATCTACATTTTTTATGTTTTCCATTTATTTAGAGCAAGTATTTAAAGTACTAGTTGTGTTTAACATTGTGTCAAAATTCCATGCTGTAAGAAATAGTCCTAACTATACAAATGGTCCTAAATATTTTAAAGATGTCCCTTCACCTGTAAAGTGATTCTTTTGGAGATATGAATTTTTGTAATGTTATGTAAATTTTTGAATGGATTATTGGGGAAATACATCGGAGAACTACTAAAGTCTTTAGGCCTACTGTTCCTTTACACTTACTGTCGCACATCCATATATGTATGATTGACTTACACCATATAACCTCATAAGGGACTTGTTAAAAGTCCATATTAAATGAGTGGATCAAGGTCCAGTGTGTCTTCAATAGGCTACCTGTTTGAATAGTTTCTGACATTGAGGTGTGTGTGGTAGTAGCGGGGCTGGCCATGCAGCTGCTAATTAAACACCCACAGTAACAGAAACACATTTGCAGGGAGGGGAATGGACCTGAAATAAAAGTAACACATCTACGGTTACAGACCAATCCAGACCTGCAGTAAAAGGTATTGCATCTACTGTGAAAGGCACATCTGCTGAGAAGGTACCACGCCTGAAGAGAAGCTAACATACCTGAAATCGAAATAATTTCCTTGCAAAGGCTGTAACATGCCTGTAGTGACAGTAAGACCCCTGTTATGATGGTGGTTTAGCTATAATAACAGTAACAAACCAACAGGGAATATAAGACACCTCCAATAACACACCTGAAGAGAAGTTAACTGAACTGAATGAGGTGAAACACACTTGGAATTACCATACACCACAACTGCAAACAAGTAACACATCTGTAACAAAGGTAACACACTTACGATGGCAGAAACACACCTGTTGTGGTGGCAACATACCTGCACTGCATGGGAACAAGCTTGAAATTATGTTTAATGTACCCACAGTGAATGTATGTACCGGACAGTAACACACTTACAGCAAGTTTAACACAACAGAAGTGACGGCAATGCCTCTACAGTGCCAGTCACACTCCTGTAGTAGCAGTAACACACCTGTAGAGTAAAACATCTGTAACACATATAGTAACAGTGCCATACCTGCAGGGACAATAACACGCCTGCAGGGGCAGCAACATACCTGCACTGCAGGGTAACAAGCTTGGAACTATGGTAACACCTCCACAGTAAATTTATATATCCGGCAGTACCCTGCAGCACCTTTAACACAACTGTAGTGACAGTAATGCTGCTGCAGTGGCAGTTACACACCTGCAGTATCTGTAACACACCTGTAGAGGGAGCATGACATCTGTGATGCTAATAACATACTTGCAGTGACAGTAAAACACTTGTAGTGTTAGTAACACCTGTAGAGGGAGTAACACACCTGCAGTGCCAGTAACACACCTGCAGTCAATGCAATACACCTGCAGTGACAGTAACACACCTGTGGGGACAGTACAACACCTATAGAGAAGGTAACACACCTGCGAGCTTGCTTGTTCTTGCGGTACATTCTCCAGGTATAACAGAGGATGAGGATATAGCAGGTAAGGATGAGGGGTAAAGGGAGGAAGAAGGATGTCATGGTCTGGTAGAGAGTGTACCTGTATGCAAGCATGCACACACACACACACACACACACACACACACACACACACAAACGCATACACATACACAGAGTAAATAAAAACAACACAACTTATATGGACAACATGGACCTTATTGATACTGCCTATTAATACTGCCTGTAAACAGTTTGAGTTCTTTAGTTGATGTCCATCTGTTGGAAGTGCCATAAATTCTGACCTGACCATTTCTTTACAGTTGCCATGGGCACATGTACCATCAAGCTGATCTAGCAGCACACGTGAAAGTGAATTAAATCTACTTTGAAAATATCAGTGTTCTTCACAGTTCTTCCACTGAGTAATGTAGTTTATTAATGGTAGGCTATGGTTGCTAAGCAATGGATGAACGGCACAAGAACCATTTGTTCAATAATAAGGCCTTTAACAATTAGATGTGGTTGAACTGGCACATTCAGCCAGAGGAGACAATTTTGCACCTCTGAAGGAGAGGAGAATAAGAAATCTCTTACCACAGCACCTCTCTGGGGGACACCAGGTTCAGCGAGCAGCTCTCCAGCCCATCTCTGAAGCGGATCACCTTAGAATGGAGCCAGGCAGGCAGCACCAAGACGAAGGACGTTACCCACACAAAAAGATTAATACGGATCGTCCTGGACCTTGTCCGGAGGCTCATCAGACGGAAAGGATGAACCAAAGCCAGATATCTGCAGCAGCATTGAAGGAGCAGTTCAGTGAATGAATTACTTTATGCACCATTTGAGTAATGTGCATATGGAAGCATTGCTAATAGAATGAAATGCTCTGTAGAAGCCATATATGAGCCTAAATGTACCATTCCCGATGCCAGTCATCAACTAGAGGGTACAAAATCCCCCAAGTGTGGGTTGTCAAGCAGTGGAACTCCATCATCTAGAGTGATGAAGCTCCATCCAAGACCTTTGGGAATTTGTGATTCAGCGCTAATCATTCAACATCAGTACCTGACATGTTGCAAAAAATAATTCCACAGAACATGGGCACTTTTCAATGTGGGGGCGTGGAGTGTGCACAGGGGTCTACATCTTGGCTGGTATCCGAGAGGGGAAAAGTGGAGGGAGACGAAACGAATAATTTTAAAAAGTGAGGGGGACACGTCCCCCCTGCTATAATGGTTCTGGAGCCCATGCCACAGAACACTATATGAATTTTACATAATTTTACATTTACACTCACTGGCCACATCATTTGGTACCACAACCCTGTCCACTCACCAATAGGTGCACTTTGTAGCTTTTGGGTGGTGGATCATTTTCAGCACAGCAGAATAACACACGGATTAAAAATATCCATCCAACAGCATCCTGTGGTTAAAACCTGAGCAATGATGTAAGGAATAGAGGATGACTAAAAGAAACTGGGCGGCAACAGATGAACTATTGTCCCTAACTTCTGCAAGGTGGGCCGAGAGGTAGATGTGACTAACGGAGTGGACAGTAAGTGGACTCGGCATTTAAAAACTCATTCATTCACTCGTAAGGCCATCGGAAAAAGGGCAGCCTCGTTTTAGCCTGGATGAGGATTAAGTGTACCAAATAAAGTGGCCAGTGAGTGTATATCCTCTATTAAAAATTCCTGTGGTCAAAAACATACCTTCCATAAACAGTGTATGAAATAATCAGATACCATAGAATATTAAGCACATGCTGAAGCAACTAGAAGAATATGCGATTAGAGTAGTATACTTATCTATGCAGGACTATAAATTATGAACTATCACACATAATTAATGTATTTATATTTCCAGGGTTATGTACATGGATTCATGACTTATTAAGTATTTACTCTGTGATGCATTTCCCTCAGCGGCCTCACTAAAATCTATTTGACTGTATAGGCTTCGACTGTATAGAATTCTGAAACTGCTGTCTGACTGCTGGTAGGCAGCCAAAGCTGATTGTATATTAGATGTTCAAGATTGTTTTGGGGTAAGCTTTCAAGTGAACATTGCATGTGATGGGGCATATTTAATCAAGAATTGACCAAATTTGCCTCCCAATTGGCACAACTGTAAGGGTTAGCGCTATGATTAGGAGATTGGCAAGTTTAATAGTGGAGCCCCAGCCATCCGTGGCTGCAAGTCTAAGACAGCTAAATTGGCATCACCCTCTCTGGTAGGATGGGACAAAATAACCCCATCCGATGTACTGCTAGCTAGAATGGAAATTAGGTGATGTAACTTAGCTTTCCCCACAGTTTATGGTCGGTCATCAACCCAAAATAGCACCCATGTAGTGGGTCAGAGCTGCTTTTGATATTGTGGTCTTTTATTATTTATAGTTTAAAATTTTTTTTTATTTTTATTGCCATTCTTTAGCCTTGCGATTAAAACCTAATGCAACTAAATTATTAGCAATGTCCTGGTGCACTTTTGCTTTACTCACAACGTTAAAGATAAATTTGTTATTGTCATGGAAAACTCCCACTGAAATTTATCCTCAGCCCAAACAGATGGTAGTGCTTGTGCTTTGTCAACTTCGCCGTTGTTGTTTTTTTGTGTGGACAGTTTAAAAATAATGGCCTCTTTTCATGTTATGATTGTCACACGCACCAGCCACGTGACGTCCCAGGGGCGTGGGAAATGACTTACGGCAGGGTATAAAAACAGGAAGCTGGCACTAAGCCAGCACTCAGTCATTGGGTCCCAACCTGGCGTCTTGCCAAATCTCAACTTAGCGGTACCATGAGTACTACAAGCCCCAAGTCCTCTCCCCAAAACCCTTATACCCTTCTGAGTGTGTGTGTGAATGCTGATTCCTGGTGGGAATCTTCACGAGTCAGGAGCGTTCGTAGATCAAAAAGCGTGGGTTCGCCAACCTCTTCGTGCCAATCCGCAACTGGGCTCTTCCCTCACGCAACACTGGGTGACCTGTCAGTCCCATTCGTCAGTGCACAGTTAGCCCAGCGGATTTCGCTCGCCTGGTGGACATGGTGAACCGGCAGACGGTCAAGCTGGTAAACCTGAAGCAGGAGGTGGCTACGCTTCGCACGCAGCTCACCCACCTGCAACGGGGCCAGCAGAGCCATCCCGCCGCGGAACCTACGACCCAGGCGGCGGTCCAAGCCCCGCTTCCCTCTAACCCCCTCCTCCCTCTTCTAACTTACCAAAAATCTCCCCACCCAAAAAATGGAATGGAGTGGACGGGAAGTGTGATGTGTTCCTCACTAACCTGTCCCTTTTGTTTGAGTTTCAGCCCACCTGCTATCCCTCGGACCGGAGCCGCATCACACTTCTGCCTCCTCACCGGGCAGGCAGCCGAGTGGGCTACGGCGGTCCTGAGGTCGGACAGCGATGCCGCCTACTCGTACCCCGACTTCACCGAACAGCTCAGGGCCGCCTTTCAACACCCCGAGAGCGAGGTAGAGGTCGACTCGCGACTCTACCACCTGCGGCAGGGCGACCGTCCGGTGAGCCGCTACACCACAGAGTTCAGCACTCTGTCGTTGCAAACATCCTGGAGCGAGGCGGCTCTCCGGACGGCCTACTACGAGTGGTTCTTCTCCTGCCTGAAGGACGAGCTGGCCGTACGCGAGCTCCCCTACACCCTGGACACCACCGCCTTCGTGGACTCGGGGGCGGCTGGGAATTTTGTCGATCAGGCGTTTGCTGACCAGCAGGGGATGAAACTCAAGGCGCTTCCTCGGCCCATCCTCATTACCGCCAGCGACGGTCGGCCCCTGTCCCATGGCCCTGTCACTCACCACTCACTGGCCGCGGTCTTCAGCAGACGTCGGGCTGTCCAGCTGCCTCCTCATCGCCCCTACGACCTCGAGATCAACCTGCTGCCAGGCGCGATACCGCCCCGCAGCCAACTTTACTCCCTTACTGTGGTGGAAAAGAAGGCATAAGATGAATACATCGCCGAGGGGCTCCGCCATGGCACCATCCGCCCCTCGTTCTCCCTCGCGGCCGCAGGGTTCTTCTTCTTTCCTCCATCCATGCGTCGACTATCGGGGGCTCAACCGTGTTACGGTGAAGAACCACCACCCACTCCCGCTCATGAACACCGCCCTGGATGCTCTCTCTGGTGCCCAGTATTACACCAAACTGGACCTACAGAGTGCATACATCTTGATCTACTCGCGGACCCTGGCGGAGCACACCTAGCATGTCAGGGCAGTTCTCCAGAGCCTGCTGGCCCACCAACTGTACTGTAAGTTGGAGAAATGCGCATTCCACCACCGCACCACCACATTCCTGGGCTTTGTCATCTCCTGCCAGGGTGTGGCCATGGATCCCCAGAAGCTGGATGCTGTGCGCTCATGGCCCCTACCTACGATGCTTAAACAGCCCCAGCGCTTCCTGGGGTTCGCCAATTTCTACCGGCACTTTATCCGGGGCTTCAGCGCAGTTGCAGCACCTCTCACTGCCCTCACCAAACGCACTTTCCAACCATTCAAACTTGACCCTCCTGCCATCCAAGCCTTCCACCGTCCCTGCTCCCTGTTCACCACTGTCCCCATCCTCATCCACCCGGACCCCGCGAAGCCATTTGTTGTTGAGGTGGACGCCTCCGATGTGGGCATTGGCGCTGTCCTCTCGCAACAGGGTCCAGGCCATTCAATCCAGGAAATTCAATCCCACCCAGCAGCGCTACGGTGTAGGGGACCGCGAGCTGCTGGCCATCAAGTGGGCCCTGGAGGAATGGCGTCACTGGCTCCGGGGCGGCAGTGACCCATTCACCATCTGGACCGACCACCAGAACCTGGTCACGATCCAACAGGCCAAACAGGTCAACCCTCGGCAGGCACGGTGGGCTCTGTTCTTTGAACAGTTCAATTTCCATCTATCATACCGTCCAGGGTCCAAGAACACGAAGGTGGACGCTCTCTCGCGGCAACATCAGGCAGAGAGCCCCCGGACGGACCCCGTGCCTGTCCTCCTGCCTCGACTCATCCTGGCTCCGCTCCGGTGGGGGTTGGAAGATGGCGTCCGCCAGGGGCACGCCTTGGATCCGCCGCCAGCCAACACTCCGCCAGGGCGCCTATATGTCCCCGCTACCCTGCGCTCCGAAGCCCTCCAGTAGGCCCACTCCTCCGCACTCGCAGGCCACCCCGATGTGTCCCGGACCCAGGGCCTCCTGCAACGGGCCTTTTGGTGGCCCTCCATGGCCGTGGACACCAAGTACTACGTCCAGGCGTGCGCGGTGTGTGCCCGGGCGAAAACCCCCAATCAACCGGCCGCCGGCACCCTTCAGCCTCTCCCCGTGCCGTGCCGACCCTGGTCACACATCGCCTTCGACTTCGTCACCGGCCTGCCAGCCTCAGACGGGAGGATCACCATCCTCACCATTGTGGACCGCTTTTCCAAGGCCGTGCACCTGGTGGCGCTTACCGGACTCCCCACGGCCAAAATGACCGCAGAACTGGTCCTCGAGCACGTCGTCTGTCTGCATGGGTTCCCCAAGGATGTCGTCTCGGACAAAGGGCCCCAGTTCACCTCCAAATTCTGGGGGGCCTTCTGCCGTCTGATCAGTGCCACCGCCAGTCTCTCATCCGGATACCACCCCCAAACTAATGGTCAGATGAAGCGGGCCAACCAACAGCTGGAGTGCTTCCTCCGCTGCTTCGTGGCTGATCGGCAGCGCTGGCTGATCATCAGTCCCATTCGTGTCTGCTCCGTAACATAACAAGTGCATTAAGATTTAAAGGACAGTCTAGAATTTGACTCTGCATCACCACACAACAGGTTAATCGGATGCCAGACATGCACTGTTACATATTCTTTCATCTTATAATGGAAATTTGTTTTATTTGACATGTTTTCATGTAATACTGTTCACTCAACATGTTTCCAACCGAATAATGTGCAGATTATTAAATAGGCAGATATGTGCTAAAAATCCATGCAAAAACTTTTGATTGGTAGTGTGTGGTCTGTATAGAACACAGAAAGTTTAACAGTGTTTGTGTAGTAAATTAAATACACTTCTATTTAAAAATCAAGAGAAATTTGGTTTTCCAATGTACTGGCCCTTTCTTGTAGCACACCTAGTGGACACGTATTTTAAAAGCTGTGGCAAAGTGCACACATGACCATGTTCTGTGGTTCTGGCCCCTAAAAAATCTCACAAACACAGGATGATATGTGCTTTGCTATCAGAGACTGATTTATGACTTCATAGAACGCGGTAAAAGTCACTTACTTGGGAGTGAGTTTCCGATTTCTTTCATAGAACTGTCGCAACTCCTGGGGGCTGCTGGCCTGGAAAAAGACAGGAAGAGAGAGAGGGAGAGATCATGTGTGAGGGCGGGGGTCAACGACTATTCTGAACAAACTCACTGACCTGTTTATCCCACCATTAACATGAACCAGTGTGTTCCCTGCCACCATGATACAAAGGTGTCATATGTACCTCTTCAAGAAAATAACTCAAGTCAACACGCAAAAGCTAAAAAAGAGTAATGGGTTTAAGGGAGACACGCCATCATGAAATGAGTAATATGACCACAAACATGAACCTGTTAAAGCACACTGTGGCTATCTATATCAGATGAGCCAACATTCAAGCTTGGCTGAGTTTGGTTGGCTGAACCAAGGTCAGCACAGAAGGAAAAATGCCCAACGGGAAGTACGCTAATGCCACTGAGTTCACTGTTCTCAGATCAGCCGGACTGAATGTATTCTTCTCCTGACTTCAGCATCCATAATATATAAAAAGGAATGTAAGACAGAACTAACTCACTGGTTACTAAACCCCCACTTATTTTATCTCTATTTTGCTAACAAATAAATTTACAATATTTTCACCACCGAGTAGCTTTACTATCCAGAAAACATTATTTTTATTCATCACTACTGACTATCAAGTAACAATGGGATGAAACGTTTAACGAATGGATTTAAAGGAATGTCTAGAATTTGACTCTGCATCACCAAACAATCAGTTAACAGAATGTCAGACGTGCACTGTTACATATTCTTTCCATCTTATAACGGAAAGTTGTTTTATTTAAAATATTTTCATTTACAGGTTTTCATTCACTTACGTAGGAAATAAATAGATAAGAGGTAAAAACCTGTGGTGTGCAAAAACGTTTGACTAGTAGCTTATTCAGACATGCTTAGACATAAAATTGGCCTACACAGGCCCTCCCATACCCCACACTCAGAATATAAACTAGGGCAGCTGGTTGCATGACACAGGAAAATTCTAGACTCTATGTGTGTGTGTGTGTGTGTGTGTGTGTGTGTGTGTGTGTGTATGTGTGTGTGTGTGGTTCAGCCAACATGTGGTTATGTTTATCAGATGATCATGAAATAGTGTCACAGTCACGTTTCTGTTCTGGTGCGGCTGTGTAAATAAGCGCATGCCAGGCCTGCTCTTGCTGCTGTTGCTGTTTCACAATAAAAATGGTCCGGATTGTCCAGCGACTGTGGGCCAAAGATTTTTTCCATTTGTGGGAAAACTTCCACTGCTCCTCTGCTCTTATGTAATAGCATTATGTTTTGGAATCAGCTTTTTCCAGTGTAGCACTGTGACCTAAAAACCACTAAGCTCGGCAAGAATGCTCTTAAACGATGGATTTAGTGAGACTTTGCTCTAGATTTTAGAATCGAACAGATTCCCTCACAAGCTTTTTCAGGTTTGATGGATGAGGCTAAGAATATACATAACATCACCCCCATGATTAATTATACACTTTTGGTTTGTAAGACTCATTCCTGTGTCTACATTCAAACAGACTGAACGTGATGTTGTTAATCTGAACACTCAGGTTCTCTGCTTAGCATTCTGAGATCATGTTATTTAATGTTATTTAGGTGGTTTGCTTTATTTCTATATTATATAATATTATTATAATATATATCTATATTATTTCTTTGTGTCATATCAATCATCACACTGTATCACTAAGTGAAGCACTGTTTAATCAGTCCTCTTGGAGTTTTTTTCATTTTGACCATTTAAAATTATATTATAGGGTGTCATATCATAATACCCTAGAAAATACTTTATCTGAAGTTTTAGCTACTTAAATGAATTCTCTGACATTTTTCAATTGAATCTCTGTCTGCTGCATTGTACTAAACTGTCTATTTCCAATCACAATAACTGTGAGGAGTTTGACACACGAGCCCACTGACTTCTATTATCGGTGCGTTGTGAACCAACCTTTCAATTATTTTCTAAGAAAAGGGGAACATACGAAAGTGGTCATCGACAGGACAACACAAATGCTGCAGTTTAGGAAAAAAACACTGGAGAATTCAGCTGATATTGGTTTTGGTGACCTCATTTTTCACTTGGTATGTTGTGTTCACATTTGTGTATGTTTGTGTGTGCCACCTGAAATGGAGCTTTGCCAGTCAGGCACTGAAAGATGATGGTGCCCACACTCCACAGGTCAGCTTTGGCATCGTAATTCTGAGACATGATCACTTCAGGAGCCTGCCAACAATAACCAGTCGGTGAGTAAGAGTGCTGTATATATGTGTGTGTGTGTGTGTGTGTGTGTGTGTATGTATATATATA
>JBBJLS010070144.1:0-12214 GCA_037577275.1 Bryconaethiops microstoma
CATTATCTCATGCTCTACCTCTCTCTCTCTCTCTCGCGCTCACACACACACACACACACACACACACACATTCTATATATATATGTATATATATATATATATATATATATAATGTGTGTGTGTGTGTGTGTGTGTGTTTGTCATATAAATAGACAGATAGATGCATAGATAGATGGATATATAGATAGACAGAAAGACAGACAGACAGACAGATATATAGATAGACAGACCCCACCAAACCTATTCCTGCTATTGGTACCTAACCTAACTGAGGTCTATCATTTAGCAACTTGCAGCCCACAGTACTGACCATAAAAGCTTTCCCAGCCCTCAACAATATTTAACTAAGCCTTTCATTTAAAGTGCTACACAATATTACACAATAATCAATGTAGCCCATCAAGTGAGTGTTTTTAGCATGACGCAAACCATTCTAATGCATGGGCCCCCCTGCTGGTCACAACTGGCTGGCTTCATTTACTGAATAAACGCAGTTTTCTTTTGTTTTTGGACGTGCAAGAGATATGGCTACCAATACGAAGTTCTGGAGAGACACAATGAAACAACGGTATTCTAATGGTGTCCAACAAAGAGAGAAAAATGAAGTCAGATAAGAAGGAGGTGTGGCGACTTCAGCCAAAGAACACGTGACTGAAGTTGCTGCTGTTTTCCCTTACAGTTTTATGACAGTTTTGAAGTTCAAATTGAAAATGGGAATCGAAACTAATGCTACCATTCCTTCTTATGACCCAGAAATGTCGACTGACCAACATGGAGAACGTACACAAGGCTTTTTCTGAACGAAAAACAATGATGGCTCAGTTCTGACTGCAGTAAGAAGCTCTACAAGTTAAATACTGTATTTTGCTTTAAAATCAAATGTCTTTAATTGAGGCCTCCAGACATAACATTGCTTGAAGCCACAGAAAAACCAACTCTTAACTTCGAATTTTACTTGGCTGAATAATCATGGAACATAATAAACTGCATACATTTTTTTTAAAGGTTCTACTTGTAGCCATTTATGCGGTCCAGTACAGAAACATTTTAAATTGAAAATTGAAATATAACTAGCTAGCGATATTCAGTTGGTCATGCATTCTGCCAGACCATTAACACTTGTCATAGAAAAATTATGACTGGTTAAATGTATATATGTTATAATAAAGTCTTGCTATTAAAAATATCACAGCCAGCAGCCCACCACTAGCATCTCCATGAACCTTTAAGGGGGTGTTACACAAATTAAAGCATTACCTTTCAAAAAACATATAAACACATTATGCATTAGACTGCACCAGATATGTTGTTGATATTTGTACCTAACTGAGCTCCATTATATTTCTTAGAGTACTACATTTATGTGTGACATCACTGTTCATCATCCTGCTCCAAATCTGTTAGTTATCTGGACCTAACTGAGCTCTGTTATACTTCATATTAAGGGTATTACACTCTTATCTGCATGAGCTCCAACAACTCGGAGTGTTATGTGGATATGGAGGAAGACGTGATCTGAACTGAAGCTGGAGTGAATTTGAATGAAGGGCTCCAGAATTTGTGATTCATGTTACTATGTCTCCATCTACCTGTAATACTATACAACTGCGGCCATTTCCAGTATGGAGACCTAGTCTCTCTGCATGATGTTGGATCTCCCAGAATAAGTTTGGTGACCAATGATAGAAAGGGGTCTTAGTTTAGATGTATGATTCTTGATTATTCTAAAGCCTTTCACTGACATGCAGTATATGGACAAATGTATTGGGACATGCCTGTTTTTCAGAGTTTGGGTTTCTTCCATCTTAATGCATCACCATACCAAGACATTTCGGACAACGCCATGCCTCCAACTTTGTGGACACAGTTTGGGGAAGAACCTTTTCTATTCTAGCGTGACTGTGTCCCAGTGCACAAAGCGAGCTCCATACAGACATGGTTGGATGAGTTCGTTGTGGAAGAACTTGACTGGCCCTCAAGGAGCCCTGACCTCAACCTCATCCAACACCTCTGGAATGAACTGGAACAGAGATTGTGAGCCAGACCTTCTCGTCGAGCATCAGTGCCCGATCTCATGAATGCTCTACAGAATGAATGGGGGGCACAAATTCCTTCAGAAACTCCAAAGTCTTGTGCAAAGCCTTCCAAGAAGGGTGGAAGCTGTTCTAGCAAAGGGAGGGCCCAACTCTACATTAAAGTCGATGTATTTGAATGCAATGTCATTCAAGTCTTTGTTGATGCAATGGCCAGGTGTCCCAATATAGTATTGTCCATATAGTGTATGTCCTTTATATTCTCAAAAAAATAATAAAAATCACAGTGGCACTGGTATGATTGGGGATTGCAGACACTTTCAGCATCATCAATAAGTCAATAAATCTTATTACTAAATAACCAAAACCACCAATAAAAGTAAATATGTGATAATTCTATTTTCCATATTTTGACCATACAAAATTACAGTTCAACCAGTATCTATAACTGAAGTCAACTGGCATGTTGACTTCAAAATCAGGGGAAAGTTCATTACAGATCATGAAAAAAATTCTTCCAAGACCGGAGCAAACCACAAAAGCAACCAAGCAAACCATCTAATGTTATATAAATAAAATAAACTACAATCACTTATCCAGTACTTAAGATAGTGTACATCATTTCATTACGTCTTATTATGTGCAATAGTTTTACCATGTGAAATATCATGACTTATGTCAATATTAATAATATATTACTGATCTCTGTTACTGTACATAGAGTAACATACTGATAACCATTATTTGTGTTACCAGTAATTCACTGAAAGTTATCTATAGTCTTTATATTTTGTGTATATAGCATAGTGTATTTCATATTGAGTTTTTTTTCTGCAGAGTTTTTATTGAATTAATATACCCTTTATATTTCATATTGTTCTTGTCTTTGCATCTCTGTATGTCTGTGCAGTCGTAACATAATCAGTTTCCTCCAGGATCAATGAATTTGTCTGATTTTTATTCTGTTTCTGGTTCTGAACTCTGAACAACAACTCTGTTTGGAACAGTCTAATTATATTGTCAAGATAACCCGCTGTCATAGGTTTCCTTTCTTTCAGTGATGACCTTAAAAGCAATTAGGTTGTTAAGACCACCCGGCTGTGGAGAATTTTTCAGACCAGGCTTTACAATAATCCTTTCATCGATAAAAGAGTGGAGTTGTGTAAAGTTGTGTCTATACTAATTAACTGAGAACCTAGATTTTAACTGAATATTCTTTAATTGTGTGATCGATTTTAATTTAGTGATTGGGACAGCCTTAAACAGATATACCCTTTACATTATGTAGAGGTTCTTTAAACTTTAACTGTTCTGTATTCACATATAAATGACCAAGCAAGGTTCTAACTACAGTATGTCATAAATACCTTACAGAAACATATCGGCTGGGTCAGAATCGGGTTGACTGACGATTATTCTTGCAGGTCGGACGAGGTGGGTTGGCTCTCATAATGGGTCGTTCAGGTACAGGCCATAAAAAAACCTGACCTACACATTAAAATGTTATCACAGGAAATGTGATCAGTTCTTTACATAAGGTGAACATATTTCGAGAAATTAAAATAGTTTCACAGTATTTGGGTTCCATATTTCTTTGCATTCAACAGACATATGGACAAAAGACATGGTTAGAAGTTGTGAAAGAACTTGACTGGCCCGCACAGAACCCTGACCTCAACCCCATCCATACCTTTGGGATAAACTGGAACGGAGATTGCTCGTCCAACATCAGTGTCTGACCTCATAAATGCTCTACAAAATAAATGGGCACAAATTCCCACATAAACACTCCAAAGTCTTGTTGAACGTCTTCCAAGAAGAGTGGAAGCTGCTATAAATGCAAAGGGGAATCCAACTCCATATTAAAGTCTATGTATGTTAATGCAATGTCATTAAACTCCCTGCTAGTGGTCAGGCGTCCTAGTACTTTTGTCTACATAGTGTACATCAGGCCTATGTCCCACTTTCACCATCTCCTATTGATTTTCCACAAGACACTTTTGCTCAAGGACCCTTGAAACGAACTCTGAAAAAAAAGCTTACGGTCTTTTCTGAGATGCTCCTTAAGCATAAAGCCAAAGTTACTTTTACTTTTGTGCTCCCATTGCGGAGGGCTTTGTGGAGGACCATATGGAGGACTTGAAATTAAATAAACAATGTTTTCAGCTTGCCACTGCTGTCAATACCATCAGTCGATAACAAGTTTGTGCACAGACATTCCACTCTCGCCTGCGTGCTCGTGATATTTTTAAATAGACGAAACAAGGCCTGCCACATCTGTTGCATTCTGATGGATCTGGCAGGAGAACAGTTTGGCTAGGACACCTGAACAGCCTGAATTAAATGAGCTCCAGTCACACACGAGTGCAGCCAAAATGGAGCATGTTTAATATTTGCAAATGATTCATGAGGACCCATGAAGAGTGAATATTAAATGTAATACAAACGCCAAAGCCTTACTTGGTATTCCGCTAATTGTAGATAAATATGCATATGATTTGCATTGGAAATGATAGGGCTGTGAAAGTGCTCCTGCTACAATATGCTGCCATTTATGAGCTTATTGGCTGAACATTACCACTCTGGTGCTCAGTTAAATGTCTTTACTGTGGTGATCATTTTTACTGAACAAGTGTACACCCCTGTTTCAGCTGTCACCTTAAATATTACTAAGTATGTGGAATATATATGAACGTTACAAAATGTGACAAAACAATTTGTAAGACGATTGTTGTCCTGATGTAAGCACAGCAACAACCAAAGAAGTAAACAAACAAATGTAAATAGAGGGATGTACTATTGTGTGGCTGGTGTGGCCCTCTAGTGGTCTAGTGGTCTAGTGGTCTTTCTTTCCAACCGCTGTCAAGACTCCACAACAAAGACATTGCAGATGACCACACACACACACACACAAACCAACATACAAACACATCTAGTACACCATGACAGTTTCTCCTATGTGTAATTTTACTTGGGTGCAATTTTTCTGATGCAACGTGCAATTTTTTGGGTGGAACTATTACTACTGGGCAAAATGTGCAATTTAAATGTGTAATTCTTCAGGTGAATTACTGCCATTTTTTGTCAATGCCTGTCACTCCATGTTGTACCTGTATGAGTGAGTGTGTGTGTGTGTGTGTGTGTGTGTGTGTGTGTGTGTGTGTGTGTGTGTGTGTGTGTGTGTGTGTGTGTGTGTGTGTTCTTATATGTATTTATATATCCACTCTGTACATATATTCATACATATGCTTACTGTGTACATACATACATACTTATCTAAGTTTACATATAGTTTACACACATATGTATAAATGTACATTTTTACAATACACATGCACATATTTTTATTTTATTCTATTTTTATGTTCCTAGATTGTATAGTGCACATTTTATACTGTCCTGCTGGTTTGTTCCCGTCCACTTTCAGCCTGGATAATGCACATTCACGACTTGTGAGACTAATATAGGTTTATCTTATTTCATCTTATCTTAAACACAGTTACATCAACCTTCATGCTGAACATTCGCACATATTTACGCTAACTACCCACTTTAAAGAATCCCTTTCTTTGTACTCTATATCATGTAGTTCCACTCACTGTACCTTTATCTTCACTATATAAATATGTTGTGTAGAAAAGGTTCTTCCCCAAACTGTGACCACAAAGTTGGAAGCATGGCGTTGTCCAAAATGTCTTGGTATCCTGAAGCATTAAGATTGACCTTCACTGGAAGTAAGAGGCCTAGCCCAAACACTGAAAAACAGGTGTGTCCCAATACTTTTGTCCATATAGTGTATATGTTGCAATACACAGTTTATGAGGCACCATCACTGACCAGTTCCTGACCAGAGAACCATAGCTAACCTAGCTAATGGACAGTTCTCAGAAAAGCAGTGATACTGCCATGGAAGTGGCATTGCTGTGTTGCTGTAACTGAGGTTTACACACATCAGTGCAAATCTAGTGATTAAGGAGTTGCCACTACGATCTGTGGGTTCAAATCGCAGGTCTGTTAGTGGCACCACTAACATACTCTTGAGCAAGGTACCGTTCCCACACACTGCTCCCCGTAGGTGGCAGCTCACTGCTTCACTTCGTGAAGGGGTTAAACGCTGTGGTGTGTTCATGCATGACTATAAGGGGCCACTTTACTTTATTCAAAAATATCTAGACTGCTATGGTCTGAGACAAAAACAAAAATCGTGCACTGTGTATAAATATGAAGAGATTTGCTGTAAAATGCTGAGGATCTTTTGATAATAATTGTAGATGCAACAAGTTTTGAAAAGGAAAACAGCTAAAGTCTTTTATTTCCCTGGCATTGGTGTTGTATTTATGAATTTATTGCACTGGTGTTTATATTATATTTCCTTATAATTATAAGTCCACTCCCACTCTCAACAATGTATATAATTTAAAAAATCTATAATCTATTATGGAATGAAACCCCTCAATGGAACAAAACTTTGTATCTCCAGAAACAAATTTGGGCCGTTTCTTCTGGTTCTACTGGTTTATTCTTCACACATTTCTTACACAGAGTAAAGCTGCTATAAATCATACCAGAAAACAAAACAAAGAAATAAACGTTAAGGAAAAAGGTTTTGTATTGTACCACTTCTACCAGTCCATAAACTGCAGATTTGTATTTTTGTTAGTCATTGAAAAATTGTTGGGTGAACAAATAATGGAAATATGTCAAATAAAACGTTTCCTTTATAACGTGGAAATAACCTGAGAAAGTGCATGTCTGACAACATATTAACTGGTTGTTTGGTCACGCAGAGTCATAATCTAGACAGTGCTTTAATTTTAAATGCACTCATTAAATATCCTATCTAACACTTGTCTGGTGATCCACATAACAGCTCCGGAAAAAAAAATAAGAGCACTGTAAAAATGTTCAGTTTCTCAGGTTTTATCTTTTATAGGTGCAAGTATTGATCTGAACAGCTTTGCCTTAGTTTTTAAGAACTGCTGACAATATTTTCTAAATCAATATATTGTTCTATAAAACATCATTTTAAAGGAAATGATAAAACATCAAAATAAGAGAAATGATGCAGTGTTTACAGAACTTGAATAATTCAAAGAAAACAAATCTCTTGTTCACTCAAACAAAATGGCAATAATTACCTTTGACGTACTTTTTGTAGTGTTTTACCATCCAACTGGTCTCATTATAAGAGGAGAGTGTTGATTACAGCAGAGTTTTTATACTTTCCCTCATTAAATAAGATTTGATTCAGGATCACCTAATCAGTACCTCATAAAGCAGAATGAGGTGCGTGTGTAGGAATTTTACAGACACTGGCATGGAATGGTTGTCATAGTCATAGAGATGAAAATAAATTTGAGATAAAAATAAATTGCACTGGTCTCTTATTCTTTTTTCTGAGCTGTATAATTCTACTTATAATAGATGAATTTTTGTTGGTCAGTAGTAATGAATTAAAATGTGACATTTTCTGGTTAATAAAAGTACTCAGACAGTGAACATACTGTAAAATGATTTGTTATAGAAGGATATTGAGTGTATTTTTGGTAAATATTAAGAGAGTAACATGTAAATGTAGAAAAATTCAGAGTGTACACACAATACAATGTATATATATTGAGAGGTGCTTCTTACTTACAACACAAGGTGGCAATGCGATCATAAAAATCCGCTTTCCATCAGCTCACATCATGAATTCCTGTCAGCACCCTCCACTCTTTCTTTTGCATGCTGCCATCAACATGACAAACATGTCAAACATGTCTGAATATTGCATGACGCTTTTTTATACACAGTTTTGACCGACAGATCAAATGTATGATTATGGTGGATGCTTATGCTATGCATGATAAATCAAAATGTCACTGTTTGTATTAACTCAGTCTGAAAAACTGAACCATTTGTAAATAATGTAACTGTCATATGCAGTCTAAAACGAGCTTCTTTGACTACCTCGATTATCAGATGTTCCCTGAACCTTAGCAATGGAATGTAAGGATAAGAAGAAAAAAAACACAAGACAACATTGTAAGACATTTCACATCATGTGCATTGCAATATTTAATGTCCCATTTTATATTTAGTGTCACTAACAACTATGTAGCTGCATATTAGTAAT
The DNA here is from genome assembly GCA_037577275.1 of Bryconaethiops microstoma. Taxonomy (NCBI): domain Eukaryota; kingdom Metazoa; phylum Chordata; class Actinopteri; order Characiformes; family Alestidae; genus Bryconaethiops; species Bryconaethiops microstoma. Next base: position 8,152 of record JBBJLS010070144.1, read on the forward strand.
GCAAGCAACAACAGTGTAACTACTGGTATTCGCTATTGAAGCTGGGTTACAGTGATGTAGCTCATATAATCACACATATGTACTAACACACTCATATAATTACATGAGTAAAAACAGAAGTTGATAAACGTGCAATTATGTTATGTTACCATAATGTTTGGTTTTAAGTAAGCATGACTTCAAGCATTGTAGCATCTGTCATGATGATTACCAGTAATGCCAAAATTATACTGTTATACTGAATTGAAATTTGAACCTCTTCAATATCACAAGATTGGAAAGAGTTGCAGCACCCACTATGGACAAAATGACAATATTTGGCATGCATCGAAAGAATGTGGCTGCGAAGCAGGGTGAAAAAGTTTGTGAAATTTGAATCTTTATTTCACAATGTATAGGCACAGATAAGTACTGGCTGTTGAATTTTAATTGACTTTTGTCAGCAAATTTGTTGAAATGTGTCAGTTGCAGTGCCCCCTATAGACAGAATGTCGCCAAATTTGGCACACTTCAGAAGAATGTGGTAAAGATTTGTCAAACTTTGTGAAATTTTGTCCATGTGGGCACTGCAGCTGACACATTTCAATAGCTCAAGAAGTCAACATTTTGAAACACTGAACATTTGGCTACATTTTTTCACATTTCCTGAAGTTAAAACAACAAATTTCAAAATGTTAGCTTCTTGAGATATTGAAATATGTCAGCTGTAGTGCCCCCTATAGATGAAATTTTACATTTTTAGCTTCTTGAGAAATGGAAATATGTCAGCTGTAGTGCCCCTATAGACGAAATGTAAACATTTTAGCTTCTTCATGTATTGAAATGTTGAAGTACCCCTATAGAAAACGTCTCACAAAATTCGGCATACTTTGATAGAATGTGGTAGTGAGGCAGCGTGTAAAATTCTGTGTAGTTTGAACCTTTACATCATGAGATATTGACTTGACCACTAAAATTTGCTTTGATGTTTACCAGGTGGTGCTACTCCACAAATGTTTTGTAAGGAACTAGGATCGTGTGCCTCCTAGAGGTCAGATTTCCATAGCATGAAAGGACAGGCTCACCAAGGGACACAAACCTCTTATTCTGTTTCAGAAATGTGAGTCTACAGTCACACCAAGCTTCATGTGGATTGGTGGATTCAACGTACTATGTCATAATATTGCCCAACTCTAGCAGATGAACTAACTCTACTGGCCTTTTCTTAAATTTAAATAAATTTAGGACAAGGTAGGTGACAATGTAATAAATGTCACCTTATTAAATACTTAAAGTTTTATGCATAAATAACATATTTTTCAATTTAAAATATGTAAACACAGTCTCTTTAAGAAATGGACAAAATGCACAATATTTTCAGCAAACATTGATGCATAGTTACTTTTTATGTCATAAATTGAACAAAGTTAAAAAAAATAACATTATTGTGGCACTGTGCAAAAGTTTGGGCACGCTACATAATCAGTACTTAGTAAAACCTCCTCTGGCAGATATCACAGCTTGCAAACACTTTTTATAGCCAACTAAAAGTCTTTCAATTCTTGTACTTGGGATTTTCTCCCATTTTTCCTTGCAAAAGGCTTCTAGTTCTGTAATATTCTTTGGTCATCTTGCATGCACAGCTCTTTTAAGATCTACCCACAAATGTTCAATGATGTTTAAATCAGGGGCCTGTGATGGCCATTCCAAAACCTTCAGCTTGCGTCTTTTGGGGTAGTCCATGGTGGAGGTATGTTTATGATCATTGTCCTGTTGTAGAAGCCATCCTCTTTTCAGTTTCAGCTTTTTTACAGATGGTGTGATGTTAACTTCCAGAATTTGCTGGTATTTAGTGGAATCCATTCATCCATGTTTCCTGTGCCACTGGCTGCAACACAACCCCAAAGCATGATCGATCCACCCACATGCTTAATAGTTGGCAAGGTGTTCTTTTCTTGAAATGCTCCTCCTTTTTTTCTCCAAACATGCCATTGCTGATTATGGCCAAAGAGTTCTATTTTAACTTCATCAGTCCACAGCACTTGTTTCCAAATGCATCAGGCTTCTGTAGATGTTCTGTTACAAACTTCTGACGTTGGATTTTATGATGGGGATGCAGGTAAGGTTTTCTTCTGCTGACTCTTCCATGAAGGTTTTGTCTGTGCAAGTATCGCTGCACAGTCGAGCGGAGCACCACCACTCCTGAGTCTGTTTTTTGCAGTCAAATGGGGGTTTTGATTTGTCTTTCTGACCAGCATACAAACAGTTCTCTCTGAGAGTTTTCTTGGTCTTCCAGATCTCATCTTGACCTCCACAGTTCCCCTGAACTGCCATCTCTTAATTACATTTTTCACTGTGGAAACTGCAAGCTGACAATGCTTTGCTACCTTCTTGTAGCCTTCTCCTGCATTGTGGGCATCAATAACTTTCATTTTCAGTCTTACACAGCTGCTTAGAGGAACCCATGGTTGTTAAGTGTCCACAAGTGTGTGCACAAGGTTTCAAGAGTCAGAGTATTTGTAAAGCTTTGAAATTGGCACCAGCTGACATTTACTAATTACAGCTGTTGCCATGCATCAGATCTAACAAGCTGATTAAGGTCTGAAGCCTTCTAAAAACATTCTGAAACTCTGGAACTCTTAGGGTGCCCAAACTTTTGCACAGTGCCATAAAAATGTTTTTATTTTTTATTTTTGTTCAATTTATGGTTTAAAAAGTAAATATGAAGTTTATATAAAGTTTGCTGAAAATATTGTGTATTTTTTCCATTTCGTAGAGAGACATCTTTTCAATTACAAAATCAGCAAAATATGTTATTTATCAAGGGGTAGCAAAACTTTTGCATAAGATTGTAGCCCCTTTTTGACCCTCATTGTTGACCTGTCTGAGTGTGTTGTCTGCGAATGTTGCACCTATGTTTCAAGAGAATGATAATTTGTCTCACTGTATACTAAATGTATATGGCTAGGATGACTTGATGTATCTTCAGGTGTTCCCCAGGGCTCAATACTTGGTCCCACTTTGTTTTCCATATGTATTAAGGATATTCAAAATATCTCTCCTACATTTAAATGCTGATAATACAATCCCGTGTGCCACTGTTCCTTCTGCTGATGCAGTAATAAAATCCCTTCAGGATCATTTTTTAAAAAATACATCAGGCATTTACTAACTTCAATTTTTCACTGAACCCTGCCTAGGCAAAAGTTATGATGTTTGGTCAGAAATGCACCTTATTTCCCTCTACCTTGTATATTACCACCAGAGACAGTCTATCTGGTTAGATAGTACATTGTTGTTCTCTCACCATGTCACCACGTTGCAGTCTAAGGTCAAGGCAAAACTTGGATTTATATATATTTACGTCTGCTTTCAAACGTACGATTGTTCAAATGACCAATACTTCCCCTATTTGATTACAGGAACACAGTCTATAGAATGGCTGGAAAAGGAACATTATGGAACTTCATACAATCTGTCTTTGTGTGTTCGATTTGTATCAAATGCCCCTTTTAATACACACCACTGCCTTTAATAACACCCCTTTGGCCTGTTGTCATTCCAGTTTGCAAATGTTTAAATTATGCTTAATTATTTTGATTTGGTTCATGGTTTTTGTTTGTTTGTTTTACAAATGCTTTCTGGCAAGGCACGCTCAAGCAGGAAGCACAAATGCAGACCTTCTCCATAGTTGATGTTTCTTCCTTTTTTTATTTAATTCCAGAAGACAAAACCAAAGGGCTCGATGGCCAAACACATTAAACTCAAAACAGAAATCAGGACTTACATAGACTAAAACAAGTCAAGGCAAGGGTAGGTGTGAGGGTGAACGGACCAGGGTGAACTAATCACAGGCAGTTTATATACACAGAACTCAAACACAAAACACCAGATACAGATTTGGTCTCATCCCTGGCAGCTGAGCAGCCTCACTGCCAGAGATGAGACCACACCCGCAGTCAACACAAAAGCCCCTTTAGTCCTGGGCAGCGACAGGAGATGTCACAAGTTCCAATTCCTACCTGTCAGTGCAGTGGAGCAGTGCCCGGGTCTGTGCCTGCTCCTATCGCTCTCCTTCACAGTG
>JBBJLS010070145.1:0-12213 GCA_037577275.1 Bryconaethiops microstoma
GTGTGTGTGTGTGTGTGTGTGTGTGTGTGTGTGTGTGTGTGTGTGTGTGTGTGTGTGTGTGTGTGTGTGTTGTACTCTCTCTTTGCACTCTGTGTAGTCCTGTCCTGCCTGCACTTATGTAGTCTTGGGTTGTTTCTGTTGTTTTCTGTGTTGCTCTATAATCCTGGTGGATCATTGTTTGGTGTCACTGTGTACTGTCTAGATGGATGAAAAGACAATAAAAATACAACTGCATGTTCTATATTTGCATGTTACTTACTTACTAAATTAAACTCAACATTCTTTCCTAACAATTTTACAGTATGTTCACCATTTGAGTACATTTTGTAGCCAGAAAATATTTTTTTATTCAGTATTACTGCCTATAAAAGCCACTTAATATAATTCTAATTATAATATGGATCATCAGACAACTGTTAGATATTTAATTAGCTATTAAGTGATGAAACAGTTAACAAGTGCATTTAAAGTTAAAGGACAGTCTAAAATTTGACTCTGCATCACAACACAACCAGTGAATAGGAGTCAGATATGTAATGTTACAGATTCTTCTATCTTAGCCAGGAAACTTGTTTCATTTGACATTTTCATTTATAGCTGTTCATGCAACAACTTTCCAACCCTAAGAAACTGCAGTTGATGAAATAAATTGGATAAGTGGTGCACAAAAACTTTTGAGTGGTACTGTACTTGACTTGTTAAAGTGATTTAATACTAATGGCAGCAGTAAAGAACTCACTTATTTGCTTGACACGTTTGATCTGGTACAGGATGTAACTGGCACAATTCCACAGTGGTCACGAATCAAGACACAATGCAGAAAAACAGAAAAGCTTCGAAATTATTTTTTCAAAGATTTCAAAGAGAGCCTCCATATTTACAAGTCTGAAACACAGCTAGATTATCTAATTTCTCTAATATCATTAATGGGAACATTAACACCGCCGCTCTTAGGTTAACAAATCAACCCACGCAGTTACCCCTAGATTTTCAGCTAAAAAGTGTAATTATTTTGCAATGTTTTTCCATTGCAAAATTGAATATATCAGATAAAGCATCCAGGTAGTCAAGCAGCGACACAACATCTATGATTAACATACAAAAATAAGGCCTTCACATCCAAATTTACTGCTATAGATGGTAACTCTTGAGGAAATATTGTGGCATAAACAATATATATATATATATACAAAATATTGTGGCTACTTGCACACTCGACATTCTGCCCATTTAAACAATGAAGTGTTTTCAGTTGTGTTGCAATCAAGATTTTTCAAATTGTGAATGACTCTCCTTCAGGGATGTTTGCTGTATCACTAAGGACTGCTGTTACTAAAGCCCTCCTGAAAAAGAGGAACCAGTCTTTGACATTGTCAGTCACAAAATTCCGCTAGACAGATTGATACAATCAATAAAGTTCAATAACATTTTTAAATAAATGCAGAACTTAACTTCAGCATTCTGTAGTAACTGGAGATGACTAATAGAAAAGCTATTCTAAATAAGGCATAAAAATAGTGTAGGCATGATGCAATAAAATCATGTGCTATTTTTTTGTGTATTTACAGGATACAGATGTTCTAGCCTTCCCAATATTTCTAATCTGATAAAAGCCAGTGTGTACCACTTTATTAACATGAGGTTCAAAGTTGGAATTGAAGATCATCCCTAAATTGCTAGACGTGGGTGTAGTATTATGTGCCAATGACCCCAAGGCCTGCTTCGTGTGAGCTGTATTCCTTTGTGGGCCAATTAATAAAATCTCAGTTTTGTCAGTGTTAAGATGAAGAAAGTTTTTAGGACATACCATTTCTCACATCATTAATAAAGAGTGTAAGAACTGATACTTTAATCACATGGGTTGGATCCAGAGACAGATAAAGCTGTAAATGATCAGAATAACAAGGAAAGTTAATGACAGTTCACCAGAATTCATGTCCATGGAGGAATATATATATAGAGGAAATAAAATTGGACCTAAAATTAAGCCTTGAGGTGCCCCACGTGTGAGCAGGGAGGATGAGGAAACTTCTTTACCAGCAACAGTTGCAACCATTCTATTAGGTAAATACCAGGATAGTGCAGTCTCTGATACCCACTGTTTTCATCTACTCATCATGATGGTATGGTTAATAATGTCAAGAGCGGTACTTAAATCTAAGAGGATTAAACCCAGGATATTCCACAGCATTCACATTAATTAAAATATCATACATAGCCCTGAGGAGTACTGTGTCTGTACAGGGTTTATTTCAGGACTTATAAGCTTTTGGTTCACACTGATCAAGGTTCCTTTGTAGTTTTTACTGTAGTTTTTTATTTTTTATTTTAAATGTCAGTAACCATACCAGTGACCAAAGAACTATTCAGAAGAGATAAAATAATGGGGTCTTCAACACAGCTACTTCTTTGAGCAATAAGCTCATGGTCTGAAATAGGCATAAAAGGCACTTTCTACATTTTGCACCTCATTATAAGAATGAAGATACACAATGGAAGTCTTGATTTTGTAAACTTTACAGGTGAAAACATTAAAGAAATTCTACAGTAGTGCTGGAAGCCTTATTTTGTCATACAGGATTGACAAGGTCATATATAGTTTTAAACAAATACCTTGAGTTATGGCTATTACCATCACTAAACTGTGAGAAATATGCCATCCTGGCAGTCTTAACAGCTGCATTTTAAGACATTAAAAGATCCTGTTAAGAGTCGAAGATGACCAGTCCGTTTAGTAGCTTTCCACATTCTCTCAGCCCTTCTATGTTTTCTTCTAGGCACACTGATCTCTTCAATAATCCAGGGGGATCATCTATGTTCTGCTCCTGACTTAGTTCAAAACAGAATCTAAAATTGAAACACAAATTGAACTGATTTCATCTAGCAGCTTTGGAGTGTCAGCTGATTCCACAGCCATCAGGCTAGAGCAAGAGGGAGAAAGGCAGAAGAAATGTAGTGGCAGTAACCACATTTAAAATTCACAAAGCAATACAACGACTAACACTTTTAATGGCAGAACAGATTTCAACTCAAAATATTATATATACACGTTTACACAATATGTACAAAAGTATTGGGACACACCTGTTTTTCAGTGTTTGGGCTAGGCCCCTTGCTCCAGTGATTGTCAATCTTAATGCTTCACCAGACCAAGACATTTTGGAGAACACCATGCTTCCAACTTTGTGGACCCAGTTTAGGGAAGAACCTTTTCTATTCCAGCATGACTGTGTCCCAGTGCACAAAAGAAGCTCCATAAAGACGTGGTTGGGTGAGTTTGGTGTGGAAGGACTTGACTGGCTTCCACAGAGGCCAGACCTCAACCCCACGCAACACCTTTGGGATGAACTGGAACAGAGGTTGTGAGCTAGGGGGAGGCAGGCAGTGTGCTGAGGAGCCTGATGGCTTGTGGGAAAAACTCACACAGTCTGTCCGATTGTGCTGTAATGTTGTGATAACGTCTGCCAGATCAGAGAAGTGTGAAGTGAAGGGTGTGAGGAATCGCACACAACGCAGGAGGTCTTTCTGATGCAGCAGTCATGGAAGATGCCCTGTAGTGAGGGGAGAGAGGCTCTGATGATGTTTCTAGCTGTTTTAAAAATTTGCAACAGGCTCTTTCGGTCTCCCCCCATCGCTCACCAAGATACTAGCAGGATGATGTTAACAGACATTATAGCACTGGCAGTTCTTTAAGCAACTTTGCGTTAGATGCAGTGATGCTTGGGCTGATTCAGAGGAATCATGTGCTAGCTTTCACCCTCCCAGTAATGGTGGTACTGTGTGACTAGAGAGTCCTAGTAAGCAGGTGAAATTGGATGTAGCCAAATTGGGGAGAAAATGGGTAAAAATTGGCCCCAAAAGATGTTTCACACTCACACTCCATCTTTTCAAAACTGGTTTTCTTAAGAATCACTTACTGAAAGTTTTAGGTACCCAAGAGGAATTCTGCTGTGGCATCATGTGTGCTTATTTTGCACTTTTATTTTTTATTACTTTCTTTCAAATTATCTTAACAATAAATGTTCCAAAAGGGCTCTGTGCCGTAAATGCCACAGAATGGTTCCCTAATGAAACTTTCGGTGAGTGATACTGTAGAAATGGTTGTCTCTGTGTTGGGGCTGCATGCTACAGATGTAGCAGATAGAGGTCAGGCTGAAAAATGTTGAAATACTCTTTAAAAGAATTTATTGAATCCATTGAGAATGGAAAGTTTTTTTTTTTTTTTGAGGGATCCAAATGTGGCTCTATTATTCAGCAGTGCTGATCAACCTCAGGTCAAGGTGACTTAGACCAGCCTCAGAGTAGGATTCTGCTGTGCAAATCCACCTGAGAAAGAGTCTGTCTCTCCAACTGTGTTACACTGCCTCCCACTAGCAATCAGTAGATTGCGCTCAGGAAGGGGTTCTGCTCTGCTTGGCTTTATCAGTTCTTCCCCCTCTCTCCCTGAAATTGGTTGACTCTTTTCTATCACTTTACATCCCAATTGCCTCCACAAGATAATATGCTCCACTTAAAAATAAACAGATTCCCAGTGATTGTAGATGTTGTTTGTTAAGGCCACTTCCGTTAAATCAATTCCATACCAATAGCAGTACAACACCATTAACAAAACCAAAGATAAGCTTAATTAAAAGGTTGTAATTATTTAAATGTTGTAATCAGGCTAAATGGCTACAGGCTGGGACTTGTTTCCCAAGAGTACTTCCAACTCACCACTGGCCTGCACAGAGCTGCTCACTCACTGTCACTTAAACTGATTAGCAAGATTACAGAGAGAGAGAAAGAAAGAGAGAGAGAGAGTAACCTGAGAGACTTGTAACCTGAACTTGTGATAAGATATCTAACGAGGCTCCAAAACAAGTAAAAAATGCAGCTTCGTTCTGTAGGCCCAGTAGTGGCTATTTCTTCTGTAGAATGGAAATCAAGTTTTTACCAAATATTATAGAATGAAATATTTTGTTCCTGAAACAGTGCTTTCAGATTGACTGACTGATGAAATGCTGTGACTGTATACGTTGTGCTGGTAAAAGAGGATGAGTGATAACCCCTCAACTGCCCAAAGTATTGAAAGCACTTAAAGTATTAAAACATTTGAAAAACATTTTTATAAATGTTAACTTGAAAATCAGACACCGTTCCATCAAAGTTTCAACGTTACTGAAAAGTAAAAATTCACAGTTCAACTGAGGGACCTCTAAAACAGGCAATTTATGGCTAATTAAAATGGTTGAATTCATTTTAAATCTCTAAAAATTAATCTGTTCCTGTAACAGTCAGTGCAGCCCACAACATAGTAAGATGGCCCTAAAAGACCCTGCTGGAATGGAAGCCAACGCATTTAATGTTATTTTAAAGATTTTAATTTTAATATATTCAAAAATTAACAGTCAGATTGTGTTTGTGACTTAAATATTTGAACAGTCAGACATGTATGTGCTTAATATTTAAAATAAAGAGATGTGTGTGGGGTAGATTAATATTAACATGAATAGTCAGATGTTTGTGTGTGTGTGAGTGTGTGTGTGTGTGTGTTTGTTAGATTAATAATAAAATGTACAGTCAGACATGTGTCTGCATGTTGTGAATGTCTACTTCACAACCCCATTTTAATAGCTTTGCAAATCTCCTGTTTTATTCTATTAGACTTACATGAGACAATAACGGAATTAAGCAGTTTTTCCTTTTCTCAACACAGGTTTACGGATGTTTGAATTAGGGAAGAATGAAGAAGTTAAAATATTTGTTCTGTTCAGAGCAATCTGTGTTTTTATCCTGTTTCTGAGCACATTCGGTTTTCATAACCACTGATAAAGCTTTATTACACAGAATAATACAGGGTGCATTAAAAAAAAGACACTAAACATACTAAAACACAAAAAACTTCAGGGTTTTCAGGTAGCACCATTAGCAGTTTGGCTGACGGCCATCCTGTAAGAGGGAGTTGTATCTCAATAGAAACCTTGAATGTTACTTAAATAAGTGTGTGTAGAGATGGTGTTAGTTAAACATGTTAATAGTGATACAGCTGGTCTTATATACTTTTCTCTGGGTTCTCCTAGCAAATGCGGTGTCCATATCTAATGAAACCATCAAGAGATGAAACCTTTAACCTGAGGAAAGTTCAAAGCCATGTTCACACGTCATTTTTAACCAGCTGCCGGTTCTGCTACTGCAGAAGGCTTCTCCTGTTCTGATAGATGGAAGCCTTCAAACAAGGAAGTTCAGAGAAGTTCAACTTCTCAGAATCTTCATCTTTATGCAGTTTGTGTTTGCGTATGGAACTATTATCGAGCTGCTTTAAAAGATTGTTTTTATAATAATTAGAAAAGACAGTAATTCATTCATTTCTTGCAGATGCTGGGTTTGCAGGTTTTACAAATGAATTTTAAACCTCCCAGAGATTTTTCTGTGAAGAATGAGACTCCCCGTCGCACGACTGTCCTCAACAGCCCGAGTTTCAGGGAAAAAAGAAAAACAAAAATGAAACAGGCTGACGTTTGACACTGGGGGAAGAATGAACAAAAGAGAAAGGGAAAGAATGATGACAAGGTGTGTGTGATGACAAGTCTGTTTTCAAGTGTATTACAAAACCTCATTTATAAAATACAAGAGAGGACTGGAGCAAAAATGTAAGGTTGAAACATGCAGTTCCAAATAAAAATGAAAGTTCATGACAAAGAGCTACAGTTTGCTTTTGAACACTATATTATTTTTAAACAATAATAATAATATTAATAACAGTAACAACAATTACAATATAGAAGAAGAAGAAAAGGATGAAAAGAGGAAGAAAAGAGGACGAGGAGGAAGAAAGAAGAAGCCAAAGAAAGAAATAAGAGGAAGAAGTGGAAACAGAAGAAGAAAGAGGATAAGGAAAAATAAAGAAGAAGAGAAATGAGAAGCAGATGAAGGAGATGAAAAACAATACAATATACAATATACATGCACCTCTCTGCTGCAAATAAAAACATTAACAGTTTAGCTAATTGGCATGAGTACCTTAGCAGGATTATAAGATTAACTGTAACAGAGAAACATGTTAAATACATTTTATTTGCTCATAAAGTACTGGCTTGATTATCTCTCACTGTGAGCTAATGATGGTAATGAAGTTATATATGTAAAGTAATAATTGTGCAACTTACTATTTTCAAAAATTCTATGAAAAATGTTTTTTCGAACTGTGATGTAAACGTTATTTAATATTTGTTCGATTACTGTCAAAAGTCACAGAAGGGAGACTGATATGGTAAATACAAGGACATGAATAAAATCATGTTCTGCTGGAACCACTTTAACTACTTAAATTCATTTTACCCCATATATGCCATTTACTAATCTTATATGATATATTACTATTAATGGACAGAATGGCACAAACTATTAGTAGTACGAGTATTATTAGTCATACTATTTTGTATTCTGTTTCACATGCCTTCCACTGGCACAGTCACAGTTACATACAGTATTCAGTGAGAAAGGCTGATGAACAATGCAGTGACAATAGTAAGTGTGAAGACATCAGAGTGCAATCCAGTTAGGCTGAATTAGACTGTATGAAATATATAGTGCCAAAAGCACTTTGTCTGCCTGGCTTCTCAGCAGACTTATGGCCCTCTGAATGAAGAACAATGACAAGCAGTTATACACCAGTGCAATTACCGATAAACAAGACCATATAACACAGAAACCACTGAGATTAATGAGGCCTTTGTCAAACATTTCTCATTTTAGGCCACATAGGTCTCCGCAGAGCAAAGACGTTGTTGACTCACCAAAGTCCTGATCTGTTCTTGGCCCTAGAAAAATTGAGTGTGCACAAAAATGCTTTTTTCCATAGAATATGATGACTGAAGGTTAATTAATTTCAGTAAATGACACCAAATGGTGGTAATTACAAATTAAAGTGTGGATCTGTCATCCAAACATTTGCACCGCTATAGAGCCAAGAAAAGCTCTACTTTGAAGAGTAAAGAGGAAACCAGTATTCAGGTACTTTAGTTTTTTAACATTTGATGTAACACCAGAGCATATATTCATCTTCGAGTTTGCACACAATGTTTTTAATGAAATTGAAAAATTCTGTAGAGTGTGGTATTTATGGGATCTTACATGCAACCTTTCTTTCCAACTTGACGAGATGAATTATGGCCAGAGTTATACAGTATATTTGTTTCATTTTACCATAGTAAATGTTTGTGTTCAAATTCCTCCTTTTCAAAAGATGACTTCTGAGTGGGCAGTAGGAATCAAGAGCAGCTAGTTGCTTGCTTTTCTATGTATCACTGTTGTTACTTTCAAGGTTTTCCTTCAACTCTTTGAGTGATTTCTGGCTCCTCTCTTACCTTCCTTATCATAAGGCAGAGAAAAATACTGCAAGGCACACCTGTCCATGGACAATTTGTTCCATGATCATTCCATGTGCATGTTATCGAAACAGTTGCAGTGATATGGTGTTTCAGGTCTTCGCTAAGGGTCTGTATCTTTCTCCAATCAAGTGTTGTTTATTTACAGTACTGTGCATAAGTCTTAGGCACCTGGGAAAATTATTCTTAAAACCTGTTCTCCTAACCATTTCCAGACCTCTTTCCTCATGTAAGTCCAATATTCATTTTAGCTACAATCAAATACCTGGTTTGGCTCGTTTTACTTCATTAGATTAAATTCGGTGCTGCTTATGGAATTTTATAAATCCACACAATGACTGGAGGCAATGAGCAGAAATCCGAAGCCAAACCTGTGTTCTTCTAACCAGCTCACAAAATATCAACTACTTTACAGAAAAAAGATACTTTTTTACTGCTTTCTTGTTCATTTGAATTTATTCTAATGTTCACTTGTGTTTTTGCTGGCAGAAAGAAACCAACTGCTAATATAAACAGATTCAGACAATTTTCATAGGTGCCTAAGACTATTGCACAGTACTGTGTTTCTTTGGAGAACACTAGGAATCTCCAACCTTCAGCGTGAGTGCTATTTGCTGGGTGAAATACTCCATAACAAATAGCCAGATGCAATGTGTTCATATAGGCAAACTATGCAGATGTCTGTGGGGCACTATAGGAAAGGTGGCAAAACATTCACCTCCAACTCAGTGCACCCCAATGCCATTCCTCTTAAATACAGTCTGACAATGCCCAGTGCCTTTAGATCACAGCACTATCACAGTATTATGCTTTTTAAACAGGAGCTGAGACATGACTCAACCACCTTGGCAGGATACTGATTTTCCCCTGGGTCAAAAAAATCTGACCTACCGACATTCAACCAAATTGTGACTGGACTGAAGCTGGGACTTTTTTCACAATTCTGTTTCATCTACGTCACCAGCACACCAGCACTTATTAAAACATTACAAATATTTTAATAATGACTTCAGATTTTACCAGAACATTTTTTAAAATTTAATATATAAAATATTTTTTATTTAAATATTATGTTCATATATTGAATATAGTGTTTGCATGACTTTACTAATACTTATGAAAACATACATTTTTAATAAAATCAGACATGTACATGACTTTAAAGTGGATAAATGCACTGTTAGTTTATTTATAAAAAATAATAATACTTGTTTCTCCTCTCTGTATGCATACATCTACATGCACAGAGGCTTAAATAATATGAGTGGGATGAAAGAGTTTTATACATAAAAATGTACATCAGTATTCTGCATAAAAGCCAAAAGAATGCAGAAGTGCGAGCTTGACTAACTCCAAATCTTGTGCCCAAAAGGGTTTACTGGATGCAATGTTAAAATTCATGAATAAAGTCTAACTGAGCAAAATGTGGTAATTTAAGGTGGTAGATGCTCAACGAGATGAATCGGTGATGCTCAGATTGAAAATGTTTGCTTCAGTGCATGCTGCCATCCAGAAATGAGGATTTGAATGCATGTTTGTAGGCAAGTGAAGCATTGCTGGGTGTTTGCTTTGATCAAAGCCTACACATTTCATTCCTCACAAGTCATGGAGGAAAAACCAAGCAAATAACATATATCTGCCCTAACATTAGGAGAAATTCTATGTGGAGCACATTGAGGCATTTGATTCTGTGCTGGTCTCCACAGCATTACTGAGAGCATGCCAGCACACACAGAAAGGAAGAAACAAGGGTACCTCACCATGAAAAAACACACCGCTCACTCGTCCTTCGTCCTTTAATCACACCAGTGACCTCCTGTAAAGATAAGAGTGGATCGCCCATTCACTCAGTCACAACACCTTACCTCTTGTAGTTATCTGTGTAGTGAATAAACCAAGGATGCAGGCTGTTATCTTAAGACAGCAAAACCCAACAGATCACTATAACCAAAATACACTAACTGAGGGGAAAATATACTATTCATAGGTTGAAAGACAGTGCACCAAAAAGGGACTATTATGTGCCTAAAAGTTGAAAGACCACCCTTATCTCGCCTCAGCCTTAGCGGTTTGAATTTGGATTTAATCCAAATCCAGCAATGATTTCAGTTCTGAAAACTGAACAGTTTCATTACATTCACATTGATTTTTCAAAATTTCTGTACAATATGTGAGTAAAGTCATTCAAAGTGGTTCTTGTCAGGAACGTCATTCCCACCACTCTTGCACTCTTGAGTGCAATTCTCAAAAAAGTTAAGGCTCAAATCTCATAACAGACTCACCTGTGCAAAATCCATAAAAACAATCAAAACTTTTTTCACAGCATGCAGTCAATCAACCACTTCAGCACTGAGACCAATGAATAAAACCCTTTTATCCGTGCTTTAGGACTTGATCACCAAATGGTTTTATATTTTAATCAAACCTTACTGACTTTAAAAAGAGCACTGCAATGAAAAGTAGAGTGAAAAATGACTGCACACAGATGTCATTGTTCTGAATCTTTACACAATGTCTCACTGTGTACAAGTCACTCAGTGGTTTGGGCCCTAAATACGTCTCTGATATGTTTGATGTTTGTAATCCTGGTGGGTCTCTTAGATCTACAGGAGCTGCTCAGCTAGTGGTGAAAAGATCTGAAACTAAACCTGGTGAAATGGTGTTTATTCACTATGCTGTCCAACAAACTGCCCATCAGTTTCTGCACTAACTGGAGCTTTTAAAAACTGCACTATTCTCCTTTGCCTCCTTTTAAAAATCAAAATTTTTTTATTTATCCCATCCAAGAACTGAAGGAGCCGGTCTGGACCCCGTGGATGTGTTGTGATGTTGCCCTCTGACCTATGGTGTTCCAACCACAACACCTTACTTATTCAGGTCAATATCTGCCAAAATGTCCAGTTTCGGCCAAGCTTAAACCATGATTGATAACATAGTCCACAATTGTTACCCCCACCACACACTCTCTGTCCTTGACTCTCTGTCTGTCAAGGATTAAGGTTCAACATTATTTTCTCATCAGCAGCTGTGAAAACGGACATAATGTGATTAAATGTTTCTCCATGGTCCACAGTGCAACGCATAACAGCATACATCAAAGTTTAAGTCATAAGTACAACAACATGTAAAAGTACAGTGTGAATGGGATGTAAACCTTCCATAGTGTCTAGTATTGCAACATAAGTATGATATTGCACAGGAGGCAGTTACAGCATTGAACAAAGTGCAAGAAATGACAGAAAATATACAATAATAAAACAATACAATACAATAATATAGTGTAGATAATATAATAGCAATGTAACAGTATAGTGTGGAAGAAAAGTAAATATTTTGCCACACCAAGTTATCAGACACCACGTCCCCTGGTTCTTCTACCTGTACGACACCTTCTGCCTACTTCAACACCATACACCGGGTGAAACCTGAGCATCATGTATCGTTGTGTGTATTTACTGCAGCATCAAGACACGTACCTGAGCTACAAGACTGAGAATACGCGGTTCTATTTGTTTGATCTGGACCTTTTCTGAGAACGTGTGTACATTTGTTTGGTACCAACACTGGCCTTGCTGTTTCACACACATCTAAAAATAAAAGTTTAAAGGGATTTGATTGAGTTTCTTATTGCAGTACAGGACAGTATGAAGGTGAGTGAGAGATCTGCCAACACAAAGATTAAACATCTTTACCAGGGAAATATGTGGAGAAACAATGGAAGTTTGTACAAACACACAAAGATAAATGCTATTGTCGAATCAAGTTTACCCATATACACACGTGGACAAAATTGTTGGTACCCTTCAGTCAATGAAAGAAAAACTCAAAATGGTCACAAAAATAACTT
>JBBJLS010070146.1:0-12213 GCA_037577275.1 Bryconaethiops microstoma
GGTCAATAGCAGCCTTGTATAAGACTGAAATTCGTTGCCAAGTACTCTGTGACAAAGTTGAATCGAATCTAAATCTAATCTAATCTAAAGACACAGTAACTATAGAGAATCTTTTGGAAGAGGGACGAAAATGAAAAATGTCAAATGTAAAAAAAAAAAATGAAAAAATGCAAGATTATGCACCCTTTAAAAACAGTTTCTTCAAAGACTTTGGAGTGCCTGTCTCATCTCCACATTTTACAGCCAGGGCAGCAGAGCTGATGGTGTGGGGAAAGGGAAGCACTGAGACAGTCTCTGTGGCAGAGTTCCTTGAAATCAATATTAATGCCAAAGCCAGGAAAACACAGAGGGGATGGAGTGCATGTGCTGCTGTCCTCTAGCACCTGCTCCTCCAGCAGCTCTCAGTGCTTCTGACCTCTCCCTGCAGCATCAGCAGCGTCAACTATTTGTGTCCCTAACCCAGCACATCCTCCTGCTGTAGAGTAGAGACGTGATTTCCAAAAAGCTTCACGGTTGCTGCAGTGAGCAGGAAGCCTCTGCTGTCATACTGAGTGCAGTGCTGCAGTTGGCTCGGTTGTCTTTTTCTTTCACTGACTGAGAGAGAGAGAGAGAGAGAGAGAGAGATGGGGGGGCACACAAACCTCTAAGACTGCACTCACCTCCGTTGAGGTAAAAAAAAAAAAAAAAAGAGGAAAAAAACAAATGTTGCTTTCCCCACAGACATGCCAGTGACTGTGATCCCTCCCTTCTTCTCTTTCTCTTCCCTCATTTTTATCACAACAGAGGGAAAAGCGATGGAGCATTTCGTCTGCCGGAGGTGAAAAGAACTCTTCGAGTGTAAGTAGAAAAGAACTGACAGGCAGAGATGGCAGAGAGAGAGGGGGAGTGGGAGATGGTTGGGAGATGGTTGGGGCAGAGAGAGAGGGAGAGAGAGAGAGAGAGAAAGAATGGAGGCCGGCATAAGCAGCAGAATCACGTTAGCGCTCTCTCAGGAGCGGACTTGGGCTCGACTCCTGCATCAGCGACTCTTCTGCATTACAAAATGTTCCTCCTCCAACATTTAACATGCAAATTGGCTCCCAGATTATGCTTTTTGTATTCATTTTGCCAACTGTCAGCCTGTTACGTCGGTTGAATGATAATCAGGCTGCCATCGCCCCCTGGTGGTAAGAGTCTGGCTTACACCAACACAGATGCACCCCCCCACCCCCTCCCCTTTCAGTCATGCTCCAGTGGACACCCAGAATTCTGAAGACAGCGGACAGTTGCTAAAATAGAAACCCAAAGTCAAACAAGCCAAAAGCAATTGGTGACTTCCGTTTGCATGCTGTGTGTGTTTGCTTGTACAAAGACAGTCTTGTCTGTACGTCTGGAACATTGCAAAAATATCTTCAACACTACCTTCCATATCAAACATGTATACAAAACTAGAGCTCACACTATGGTACCGCTCGAGATGACACTCTCTTGTCTTTTCTGGTACACTGTCAGAAAATAAATAACATCCTGGTAGGTTTTAATACTGTAAAAATAATATAAATGTACCCCCAAATGCATAACATGGTCCTGAAGATTCAATGAGTGTTTAAGGTACATTCCGTTGATATTCAAAAGGAAAGGACATATTTGTATCCTATTTCAGAAAATAAAGCAATAAATAGATTCAGGACGATGTGTGGAGTCAGTTTAGCTTAAGACATACGTCTTTAATAGCATAGTTTTTACAGTGTCAATTTGTGAACAAATCATAGCACACAGTGTGAACAGCACAAAATTCTTCCTCTGTATTTAACTGTGGTGCCAATATCAGACTTGGGATTCGAACCCACAACCTGCTGATCGCAGTGGAAACTCCCTAACCACTAGGCCACCAGCTGCCCTGTTTATGTTACCGATTTTTTTCATTTATGTTCTCTAACAGAAGATATTAAATATGATGGCATATGATGTTTGTATCCTGAGTGTACTGAGATCAGTACTGAAACCTTGAGTACTGGCTTTAAAATGAGCTTTTTTATTATTATTATTGAAACACTGTAGTTAAGATGAGCACTGAGTATGTTCCAAACACTGTTCTACACTACAGGTAGAAATACTCAGCTAAAAGCATATGACAGCACACAAGTGTGTTTTCTTTCAAGCTAAACTTGTTACAAGATGTCTGGTCCAGCATTTTATTCTGATACTGGGATGTTATCCAGTATCAGATCTCTAGCTGAGAGGTTACCAGGCATCCCATAAGTCATTCAGTCAGTCCAGTCTGGAAGACTTGGAGTCAGTAGTGTCAGGTGATCGTGTCATTGTGAGATGCAGTAACAGATCAAATCAAAAGCGCTTTAAGCTGGGAAATGGGGTGAGGATGTGAATAGGGCCTTGGATTGAACCCTGTGGCACACACATCCTGATCTTTATTCATTTATTTGTTTGTTGACGTACAATTCACCCAATCATTCAAATCAAATGACTCGGAAATTGAATGTTGGTGTTATTTTCACAGTTTTCTATCAAAAAAAGCCGAAATGTTATCAGAATGTTCAGAGCGTCTTACAGAAATTGATTTTTTTTTTAAAAGAGACAAACAACATTTTGGGGATACGCGGATTGCTCGGCTCCAGGAAATCAATCTTAAAGTGCTTATCCAGGCTTATCTTTCATCATAGCTGAACATGCAAAGTCTGATCATGGAATGACAAACGTTGATATGTTCCCTTGAGGTAACGTTGTACATTGCATATTGAGTGGAAATGATCCTCAATCTTGATACCTAGACTGCCAAATGCATTATGGGTTATATCATTACACATATTACATTTTACACATGTCATGCATTTACAACAGTAATGTTCCTATTACATACGAATAATAGCCTGGTGGAGACATGGGCAGATCTATCACTGCCAAGCTTCAGCTGTGGTGAAATTACAGAGAGTTCTAATGGATTTTTTCCCCTCATCCTTTTTATTGTTTGTGTGTGTGTGTGTGTGTGTGTGTGTGTGTGTGTGTGTGTGAAAACACAGGAGAAGTCCACCTCGGACGAGCAGCGCTCCTGGGACAGCTTTAAGACCATGACCCCCGAGCCGTCGTGCGGCTCTGGCGGTCAGAAGGACAGAGTGGAGCTGCACAGTAAGACATGGGACGCTTCCTCCGCAAACACCCCGGACACATCTGAGGGAGACTTCCAGACTGAAGTGTGAGGAAAATAATACACGCATCTCTGAACAAACACTCATACACACACATCCGTGGTGTGACTTTTCACCCAGAGGAGAATCTAAAGGATTATACACTCGTGTACCGCTGACGGGGACAGAACAGAACAAAAAAAAAAAAAAAAGACAATTCTATTCCTATATTTTCACAAGGACGCTTTCAATGAAAGAAATGGGGCTTGAAGAGTATATGGGGAGAATTTTTAACAAACACTTTATGAAATGTCTTGATTTTACTCCGGAAAGGATTCTCTTTCACCTGTTTGATGATTTGGAAATTACAACAAAAAAAGAATATTTCTGCACCATTCTTTTTATAGCGAGAGAACAAAAAAGAAAAGAACTCTTACTGATGTTTCGCACAGTGTTCAGCACCATAGGGTTTCGTTCCTCCTTTCTGTCCTGTCTTTTCTCAAGCTCTCTGCTTTTGGTTTTGGTTTATTCAAGGGGAATGGGAGGGGGAGGTTTAAAGTGGTTCATTAATATGTGCCATCATCTTTTTTTTTTTTTCTTCTTCTTTATTTTTTCCATTTTTCTTTTTTTTACTTTTCCCCCAGCGTTAAGCTGTATTCACAATCACTTGATTCCTCGATGAGTCCCCTTTGAACATTAGGTTTCCTTTTTTCAGGTTTCATTTGTCCCTCATTTTGTTTAATTCATTTACTAAAAAAAAAATTGGAAGAACAAAAAAATATATATAATAAGAACTAATTTCTTTGGCTGTCAAGTTTTCATGGAAGTAGGTTATTCTTTCTGTTGCTGTGTGAATGTGTGTTGTATTTAAGTTTTCTAAATGACTGCTAGCAATCACATATTGGGTGTTCTTCACCCAGTATACGGAAGTTTTATGATCAAAGGGAAAAAAACAAGCTTTTACCCTTTCTTCTGTTACGTTAATGTGCAACTCTGCCGAAAATGGTCGAATGAACCATTTGGTTGCCAGTTCTTCTTAGATAAGATGCCGCCGTACTGCAGTACCTCTTACTCTTTGGCATCATCCACCCACTGCTTAAAGTGCTTATTGATTCCAGCTTGATTCAGTGGCTATCCCCTTAAAGCGGATGAAATAAAGTCTGTTGCCAGTGACCCTAAACTATCTGTTACCACAAAAGTCATTCATAATAGAGGCTCGATAAAGGAGTTTGTAAAAGACTATACTATGGCATAGCAAATAACAATTGCGTCTGCGTTAACAGGGCTGAGAAGGAGTCATTAGTCTGCATCAAGAGCTTTATTCTGGTGTGAACTTCATGGTTTAAACATGTAGGCATCCAAATCACCTTAAGCTGGAATGAAGTCGGTGGGCCCCGGAGGCTCTGCCCTTGCTAAGTGATCGATATCTGGACTGGGCGAAAGCAGGACAGAGTAGCGCCTCTTTTACTTCACATGAAAGCCGAGAAGGTCAAACCCCAAGCCAAAATTTCCTTCCCCAACACAGATTTGCACTTAGCGGTCTCCAGTGAGTGCAGGGCTTATATGTCTGGAAAAAGTGATGCGTTGTGTTTAGTTCAGTGCACCTTTTCCATGTGAATAAAATGTTACATCAGCACAGTCAGTGCTAAAAGTAAGTTAACAGAAAACTGCAATATACACTATGGGCCATCCTAGACTCAGTTTAAGCCTAAAACTACTCTAAAAACTATTTATATTGGCAATTCACTATTGACATTGGGAAACAGGCACAATGTCTAAAAGGCTGGTCTAATGCAGGGATTTTGTAACCCCTTTACTACATTCTTCTGGGGGAGGCTTTGGAACATAGTTGTGAGGATTTAATTTGATTGCACAGTCAAAAGAGCATTAGTGAGGTCACGTATTGGTGTTTGATTATAGGTTCTGAATCACAAACTCCCCTCCAACTCATCCCAAAGATACTGGATGCAGAGAAGACAGCTTCACTGCACCACACATGACTCCTCTAGGATACAATTGGCATTAGGCATGGGAATCCTAAGCTGATTTTTACTCTTGCAGACATGTAAATAAACGTACCTGCAAGATGCAGGAGGAGAAGGCGTTCTAGGGCAAGCACTGCACCTGGAGGCTTTCAGAGACCATGGGATACATGCCTCCAGAATCTTAACCACACATCAAACGCTGATTGACTATCCAGTAGCATTGTGAATGGGACAAGACCTATAGGAATGGCACACAGGTTTTGCCCAAACTATCACTGAAATGGGAAAGTGAGTGTTAAATCTGAAAACACATGAGGAAAAACACGTTTTTTGTGTTTAGATTCCAGCCTGGACCTCCCTAGTGCTCACATTCATTTGGGTATGATGCCCACACTTGTTCACAGGTATAAGGATTAACAATAAATAAAGTATTAATCAGCCTGTATTTACATAATTATGGATATATGGTGTAATTTATTTCCATGGAAATTAAGCAAATTCAATGCATCACTATTTTTCAGATCAGCATCTCATTATGTTGGATTAACGAGCAACATGCTTCCTTTGCTCTGGCTTTAAGGAGTCCTAACACCCCCATCCCCCCAACTGCTGGAGTTTGTTAGCGTAAACTGAGGCCCACCTGCACCCCACTTGTCGAAATGCTGAACAAGAGTTGTGTTGAGGACAGTGCCGAGATAAAATGCTTACTGTTGCTCTGCTTTGAACTTCTTCTGCTGCTGTGTAGTCTTACATTCAACTTTAGCATCAGTGGTCGTGTTTCCTGATTATGTGCAACTCTGCTTCCAGACCTGCCGGGCATTTAGCTGATTCAACTGTTATCTGTTTACACCAAGACTCGGGTACTGAAAATGAGCTTATTGCTGAATAGACCGTGGAGGTCATCATCGCTTCCTCCTTTCCATTGTCTGCAACTCATACTAATTAGGCAGGTCATGTAGGTTGATGTAACTGTAGACGGAGGCTCAGGGAGAAAGGGAGATAATTACCTTGGGGCTGACAATTTGTCCTGACATTTTCCAACATGGCGCAACAACCATCTGCTCAAAGATCCCTGAAGAAAGCACATCATATAGACAAAGGCTCCAAGACAAAATCATGCCACTTTAACCTTTGAAAGTAATCCACGGTAATGGAGAGCTTGGCTAACCCTTTCATCTCATAGGAAATAACCCTTTACCACCACTGTGATTAAAATGAATTCCCACTCTATTTTCTCAACAGTACGTTTGAAAATGGATGATATTGCATGGCCTCATTCGTTTCGGGCTATAGGTTGTTAATGTTCAAGTGGGCCGTTTTTATCAAGTACCTTCGTCTTTGTCAAGTCAAACCACTTAGGAATTGTTAGCATTGCCTCGAGTTATAAGTACACTAAGCCAAACAGGTAAGTGACCCATTCCTGTAAATCTGAACTACTCTTTCGTTTATCTTGGAGCTACAGGCTCCCTCTATATCATAGGCAGTGCTTTTTTTTTTTTTCCTCTTCCCAGTTTCTTTGCGATCGCTCTGCCCTTCGTTTCTTGGCTGTATGTAATATAGAGTGAGGTTTTCTCTGAGACTTGATTCGAAGCTCAAATCGCAATGGTGCATATATTAACTGATGGATATCTGACTCCTGTGTATTGTAGTGCTCCACCAGTGTTCCTTTTGCATATGCCTGTTTTTTCTTCAGTGACCCGCAGCAAACACATCATTCAAAACTGTGTTCTTAATGACCTCTCCCCCAGACTGCCCCGACCCTCAATGCATTTTGAATATATGCTTGTATTGCTCTTGAGAAAACTTGACAATTGCCTTATAGTCAAATTTATTTTATGAAATATGTATTTTGAATATGTGTATGTGTGTGTGTGTGTGTGTGTGCGTGAGTATGTGTGTGCGTGTGTGTGTGTGCGCGTGTTGTGACATGTATAACTGACATGAGTATGCAAAGGCTAACATGAAATTACCCTACATGACATCATACAAACAATCCAAGGAAAACATGCATATTCCCAGGTGTTCTGAGTCATAAGGATTTTTTCCATGTTACATCATGTTTCAAGCGTTGGCCTTTCCTCCAACCAGCAATCACATCTTTCCCACAGGCTAGAAATGTTGGCGGTCACCGAAAGTCCCCTTTGCCACATTTTTTTTTTCTGTTGTTGTTTTTTTTATACACAAGATTGTACAAAGTAGTCCTCTACTGTTTTCATAGAGTGTTTTTTTATATGAAAATAAATTTTCAATCCGATGTGTCAGTGTCTAATAATGCTTCCTCATAATTAGCCATTGTGGTGTGTTTTTTTTTTATTATTTTTTATTGTGTGTATTATGTTGTGTATTTTTTTCTAGATAATTCAATCATAAAGTTGTGAACAAAGTCATTTCGGGTTGTGAAAGGACACAAACATCTTAAATGTTTAATGCCTCTAAGAGCCACATCGCAGAAAGATAATCCATGAAATAATTTTGGGTGTGCAGCCCGATGCTTGAGACATTGTTCAATAGTTCTTTTATGTTCTGAGAGAAGATTTTGGCCTAAAGTTTACCTCTATCATCACCAGAACACATAAAATACTATGATAGGTTCACTGATTTTTAGTTGTTTCAAGCCCTGGTTCCCAGTACCACCACTATAAAATCTCTGAGAATTTTCGAAGTTTTGAAAGACATTTCAGTTTGAATGACATTTCATGTATCTTCTTATGTTGAAATTTTGAAAAGTTGGTGGAATTCCTCTCAGTAGAGCAACAAAGTGACACATTTTCAGAAGTGGTCTCCACACATCCAGATGACACCTACATAAGAGTTTCACGACAGCTTGCATAAACCTCTCTAAACATCTGTTTCTATTTATTCCTACAAGCCTCACTTGTCTAACCCTAACACTAACATTACCTGAGGTGTAAATGTATTATATTCATGCCCTATAAAAGCTGTGCTTCAGTTTGTTGGCCACTAACCAACTCCAGTGGACCAAAACAGAGTAATTCTGCATGACAGTAACTTATTTCTCTGTCATGCAGAATCATTCAGGCTGATGAAGTATTTCTTTGCCAGTCTGAATGTTTTCTTTTTGGCCTGCACTCTTAAAACTCAACCGTTAGAAGAAAGCAGATCTCACTGATACAAAATATTATCTCTGTTTTCCACACTAATGTGTGCATGTGGAAGAGAGAGAGAGAGACAGAGATAGATGTGTGAGGATTCACTGGGAACGGTATAGTGAAGGACGTAAAATCATAAACACTGAAAATGCAATTATGATGTTCCTCACTGATCCTTTAGGTTCAGTATGCACATTGTACAGCCCTAAGCTTTGATGGAAAAACAATGAAGGAATGAAATGAAAAGGTATTTCTATGCTTGCAGGACTCTGATGTTACATCATGCAATGAAGAGTGAGTGAAGTTTATTAACAGGGCTCTTTGTGACTCAAGGCCTCTGAATCTAATTCTAATTCGTATTTCCCTCTTACTGAAATATGGTCAATTAGCCAAAACATATTGTTTACTCGTTCTGTTTGGCACTAGAGCTATGAGGCTAATGTACCTAACAAGCATACACCCATCCATTAGCATTGTACAAACTGCATGTCTAATTCATCACTCACTTGCCTCGAACAGTGTGGATTTGTTAAACAATCTCAAATAGACTCTTGCTCATGTGGTTTCCGATGTAGTATGACGTGGTGCCTATAAAAATGTATTTAAAAAACCCATTCAAATACAGACAACATTCAGCCGCTCGTGTGTGTGTGTGTGTGTGTGTGTGTGTGTTTGAGAGAGAGAAAGTGAAACCACATAATCAAGTCTGTTTGAGTTTATTAACATGATTTGAGGTAAGTCATGCTTTAAGAGTACGATGCTAACCTGGTGGATAAGGGCTGTTTTAGCCTTTTAGCTTCAGTGCAAGAGTAAAGAAGAACTGAGAGAAACAAACGTCAGCACACTGCAAAAAATGTGCATATATGACAGCTAATACAGCTACTATATACTGAAATGATTATATGATGCAATGAATTAGACAGTTAATTTCCCTCATTTCATTCCAAAACTTTAATCAAAATGATGTGAAATAAGTAGGAAAGATGTTAATTTTGTCAAGGGTGGAGGGGGAGGGTAGATACATTTTTTGTTACATGGAGAAAAGGAGGGAAATGAGACCAGAGGTACCAGGTGTAATGCAGTTGGTGCACAATCCACTGAGCAAACTCTTGAAGCTCATGAAGGCTGCTGCCGAAATCTGATGCAGTTTGCTTGTGAGGGGCCTAACACATGGATATTGAGCATGGCCTGCAGGGTTCCTGCGTTGCTGTGTGGGAGTAGGTGTGAGGGAGAGGAGCTGTTCTCCCCTGTGGAGGAAGCTGGTGGCTGGGTAATGAGATGTTCTAGCCAACCTCCCGGACAGCTGCCTGCTGATAGCAGCCCAATCAACCCTCTCTCTCTCTCGCTCTCTCTCTCTCTCTCTCTCTCTCTCTCTTTCTCACTCTCTTTCTTTCTCTCACTCTCTCTCTTTCTCACTCTCTCTCTCGCTCTCGCTCGCTCACTCTTTCTTTGTCACTCCCTCTCTTTCTCTTTCTTTCCCTCTCTCTCTCTCTCTCTCTCTCTCTCTTTCTCTGGTACATATATGCCACTACTCGCTTATTATTCCTCAAGGAATCTTTTGCTCCCTCTGTCTTTTTTCACATTTGATTTAGCCAAAATTATGCCCAGAGAGTCGCTCTCATCTCCCTGTAACTTCGACTTTGACCTTAAAGAAGTAAAGAGACTAAATTAACTTAATGGCGCTTTTTCTTTTTCTTTTTTCTTTTTCTTTTTCTCTTTACCATTCTCGTACATGAAAACACGGCACTTAAAGCATCCCGCCACGTCCCCCTTCTCTCCCCAAACCTCATCTAATCACTGTTTAAGGTCAAGCCATCTGCTTCTTGCTGTTTCATTCATGTTCTCTCACGCCTTTCCACACAATTCAAATTCATGTTTCATCTTATCCTTTCCTTTTTTCTTTTTTTTTCTGTTTTCTGTTTCATCAAAACCGGCCCTGCTCTCTTTTCAGACTGTTGGTCCTGCAGGACGTGTGTCATACGTGTTCCCACAGACAGGACCGCATGTGCCTCATGCACAGAAATGAACCCGTCTTGCTCTTCCCCCTCTCTCTGTCCCTACGCCCTCTTCCCTCACTCCTGGCTTTCGATGTGCGGCGCTGTTCCTCCGCGAGGGTCTTTTGAAGCCGGAAGAAAGCAGGGCTTCTCGTAACACGCAGAAAGCACACATTTCGCGTGAGTGCTTTTGCATTTCATCGTGCTGTTAACTAGACGAGCCTCCTCCTCCTCCTCCGGCTGCCTGAAGGATGGCCACAGATAAAAGAATATGCATTTGGAAACTCACGCCTTCAGGGAGCAGCGCAAATTTCATCCAGCTCAAAGAGCAACCCTTCCAAGCCCAAGGCGAGACGAAAATAGATCCATAACAATATGCTCAAAGGCTCCGAACTGGGAAATGACTTCTTTTTTTTTTTCTCTCTTTTTTTTTTAAAGAAGGGAGAAGTGTATGTACACATCAAGAAGCCCTCATGGCATGTAGGCTTTGGTGAATCCATATATTATCCAGGATGAGGATGTTAATAGCATGTAATGTTCAAAGGAGCTTCCCCCACTTATCGTTTGATGCAGAAGGACACCACCAGGGGTGGTGATTTGTGATGACAAAACATCTCATTAATGTTAATTTCATGCACTCACAGTCGTGGAAAGTTGCAGACGTGCAACAGCGCTCAAGTTTTTTCTTTTGCATCCTTCACGGCGGAAGCAGACGCGCGTCCATTTTCCGATTCCTGGAAGCGCATTAAAGATGTTGTCTAGACGCCGCGCTCACCCAGGCGACTCACCAATGACATTATGCCTACAAAACAGATCTGCTGTCTTGTTCAATATTTCACGCAAGTCCTCAGCCCGGCTCGTTCCACCCAGATAGCCCTTCACCGCTCGACGTTTAGACCAAAAAAAGGCACATAAAAGGCGCTTCGTGCTTAAAGTATTTTCCTCCGCATTAATGTTTTATGCAGCGATGGAAATGTTGTGCTTTTTCGGTGATTGAAATAAATCTCTAAAAATAGGCAAATGTAAGAAAACAGGCTGATGCTAAAAGTTGAACCCGCCCCCCCTGCCCCAACACACACACACACACACACACACACACACACACACACACACACACACACACACACACACACAGCTTCGCTTCCCAGTGCTCCTGTGAAGCCAAAGCAGGGATGATGGATTTACTCAAGTCAAACCTGCATGCCCCAAAGATGCTGCCATACTCACGCAAGTACTTCTGAAGGAGTCGAACCATCAGCAAGAGCCAGAAGTTTTGGGGGTTTTCTTTTTTCTAAAGAGTTTCCTTCTAAAATGAGTTTTCTGTCCACTCCAGAAAGAAAGATATTGTGAAAGAAGGGGTACTGTGAAAGATTATATCTGAAGGCTGTAGCTTATGATTACGGCCTGTTATAAAGAACAGACAGTGGAGAGGTTATGAGAGGATGAAGCAGATGTCCTCTAGCTCCCCTTGCTCCCTTTTGATTTGTGTGCTGTGCTCTTGCTTTCCGCCGAGGCTCGTAATGATTAATCGTGTGTTTTAAGGTGTGATGTAAATACGGGTTGTGATGGAGTCATTGCATGTAAGCATGAATTATTCCCGTAACCAAGAACCAGATCATCGCTCATTCCTTATTTGAATCTTTTGTTTATTTATTTATTTTTGTGTTTTTGCACCGAATGCTTAAAGGTTTCCTACATTTTTATAGTGTTATTTTCTATATTCTTCTATTGGTTTCCCTTCCTCTCTTCTTTCTTTCACTCTCTTCTTCTATCTCTTCAGTCTGTCTTCTCTCTTTTGCTCTCTCTCTCTTTCTCTGTCTTTCTCTCTCTCCCTCTCTTTCCACTCTCTTTTGGTGCTTCTCTGTCTTTTTCTGTCCTTGCTCTGTTTTCTCTTTCCCCTCTCTCTCTCTCTCTCTCTCTCTCTCTCTCTCTCTCTCTCTCTCTCTCTCTCTCTTTCATCTTTACTCAGTGCTCCCTCTGCCCCTCTCTCTGCCTTCTCAAA
>JBBJLS010070147.1:0-12213 GCA_037577275.1 Bryconaethiops microstoma
GTGTGTGTGTGTGTGTGTGTGTGTGTGTGTGTGTGTGTGTGTGTGTGTGTGTGTGTGTGTGTGTGTGTGTGTGGACCCACAGTTACCGAAAGGAAATATATTATTAAATTATAATTTATTTTCATTAATTTTACTTTATTCTTAACTGAGATGTTTGAGGTTTACAGACATCATCGGATCCTGGATTTATTGAGTTCAGAATAGAGTGAAAAGAGCTGTTTTATAGTGTAGAGGGTTTGGGGTCATTTATCAGTACCGCAGGAACACAGTAACTGTGGGCAATCATAACACAATCAGTATCTCCAGCTGTGAAAGTAAACCTGCCAGGTATTCTGGAGAGTTTAGTGTAAATATGTATGTGGTCACAAAAACCTTATTGCGTTTCATTGTTTCCACATAGTTTGAAAATGCTGATTACTCTTTAGAAATGGTGCTAAAGCATTTAGACTAAGTATCATTAGTTTACAGTGAAAGTTTATTTCCCTCATAGAGCTGCTTTTTTTGCTTTGATACAGCAGCGACACAAATCCATAGGTAATAGTGGTGGACTTTATATAACAACACAATGCAAAAATGATTCATAATGCAAAATGCATCAACGCAGTGAAAAATGTTTCAACACAAAACAAAAATATATCAATGCAATGCAAAATGTAACATAATGCAAAATGTGTCAACACAATACAATCCCTTTCTATGATAGATTTTTACTTTCGGACATCACACACATACTCTGTGTCTTTCTCTCTCTCTCACGGAGGAGGAGAAAAAAGTGTGTGATTTAATGACAGTAAATTACAGTGAACATTGGCAGTCTTCTCTCTTTCATTCTCTCACACACAGTCTCATATATACACACACACACACACACCTCTACACAGAGGCCTCTTTGTCTTTCTCTCTTCTTTCAAATGCTTAACACACTTGGAGCACGAAACCACCTCAGATTACTCACTGACTACAACACTAACACACTCTCTCTCTCTCTCTCTCTCTCTCTCTCTCTCTCACCACTTAGAGATGTTTTAAGTTAACTGTAAGGTGATAAAATGTGCAGTTATAGTGACATAAGATTCTGTAGGGTTGAATGTCCACGCATCACGTTACAGCTTTCCTATCTACTTTCTTCAGTGTTTTCCATGATGAGTTTGGTCTTGTTTTAGAGTGTGAGGACCACTGTGTCAGTGAAACATCTTCTCGGCCCCATAGCACCAAAGTCCTGGTTGTGTGAGCTGTAAAAACCACAAACCATAGACAGAGCACCTCCTGAACCTCTGCTTCCGTGAATAGGAGAAGGAAACTCCTTTTTTTTGACTCCATGTAATGCTGATGCAGGTTTTATCCTACACACACACACACACACACACACACACTTGCCTGTGGGAGTGAGATGGTGTCGGTTAAACCATAAGAAGCTCAAAAGACTGAAGACTGCAGAGGATTTGAGAAATTCTTATAACGTATAACCAGCACAACCATGATGATTAATGACGGGCTGATACTTAAATATTATGTAAATGCAAATATTGTGGGCTGATATTTAATATTCATTTACTTTTCTAGGGTTAGAAATACATTTAAATGTATAGAATCTAGGTGTTTTAGTGGAACAGCTCTGCTTTGCCCAAATGTTCTGCTCTTCTGAAGAGCAGTACACAGTAAGATGCTTTGTTCTGCTTGAATGACTCATACGTAGGTCACTGTGTGGCTTAACAAACAAAAAGTCCTCTGAAACTGATCAGGTTCGGGGACTGGACTTAGTTTGTATGTTGTGAGTGGACGTCTGCTGTGTTGCAGGTTTGCCTGCTGTTGGTGTTTAATCAACAGAATTATTTCAGTTTATCTGTTGTAGATAGTTTTCAGTTGTGAAGTTTCTGGAGGAGCCGCAACAACTGCTGTCTTGTAGTGCGTGCGTGCGTGCGTGCGTGCGTGCTTGCGTGCTTGCGTGCGTGTGTCACTGGACAACCTAGTCTTATGAGGCTCGCATAGGCTTACACAATTCAGTGGTTATACATAATTAATATATTCACTGTTTATTTCCAGCCTTATTTGACTGTGTGTGCAGTCTTGGTTTAGCCCAGTCAATTGTGTGACTGAAGCTCTACAAAGGGAATTTTTATACTCATAATGTATATTGTTGGGTGTTTGTCCTAGATTTTCATTTTTGTGTGACTTTCTCAGCTAAAGACAAATAATGGCTCTTTAATCTTTATAAAATTTGTAGTCTGTGTCCTGTAGGACAGGCGTTTGTGTTTGTTTTTTTGTGAGCAGAAGGTTATGACGGTCCTGCAGATGAACCTGGAGGCGATGTTGCTGTGGGCACTCAGTCTGTCAGCTACAGCCAGACGCCAGAGGATCACAGCTGGGTCCTTCTAGATCACACACACACACACACACACACACACACACACACACACACACACACACACACACACTTTCGCTCCTTCACACTTTCTCATATTACAACGCGTGTCCTCATGTGTGTTTTATATTTTCGGTAGAAAGGTCAGCAGTTAGGTCCGCTAGTTTTGGTAATATTAGACGCTTTCCAGTTTAATATGCAGCTGTGATTGAGGAACAGAGCAGGGCCACATATCCTCAGGAGAAGAGGAAGAGAGTAGGAGGTGAAACTGAGGCAGACAAGAGGAACCAGTTCCTGCTGAGGAAAGACTGGAACTTCCTGGATTATGGGTGAAATAAACAAGGGGAATATCTGGCGAAGAACCAAGAGGAAAGCTGATTCATAATTTTTTTTTTATTTTTTTTTTTGCCAGGACCCTGTGTTTAAAATGAACCAAGAGGAAAGCTGATTCATAATTTTTTTTTTATTTTTATTTTTTGCCAGGACCCTGTGTTTAAAATGAAAAGAGAAATTATTGATATTATGGCCTGGGCAAGGTTAAAAAAAAAAAGTAGATGCGGGGTGTGCTTTTATGTATGTGTAGCTCCTTATTTGTTTAAAGTGTTTGCAAACCAAATGTTATTGTACTTTTGTTCCTATAGCAGTACTTTTAAAATAAAAGTGCACAATACACTACCTTTTAATAATTTAATTTTGCGTGTAACAAGAAAAACAGGATTTAATAACCTGGTTTAAAAAGTCATTTAAAACCCTGTATTTGTGTGTGTCTGTGTGTGTGTGTGTACTTTTTAAACCAGGTTACACACACAACCCTGTATTTCTAAACGTATTTAAAATTCACTAAAACTGGAGAAAATTTGAACTTTAAACTTCTGGAGTAGCTCAGGTGTCTTATCAGCTCTAAATACCACAGTCAGGCTTCCACGTAGATGATGGTTCAGATGTAAAACTGATATGAGCATCAGTCATCCGGTTTAACCCTCGTGTCTGATGAGTGTTGATATCATATCGAACAGAAGCAGTACTGATATGACTGTGATTAGACCTAAGTAATACATAAGCAATTCTGCATTTCGCTAATTAAATAGGAAGGGTTTTAAAATGTTGGACGCAAAGTCCTCGTCCCTGTAAGACCTAGTGCAGCTACTGGAGATCTACTGGGAAAACTTGTTAATGGACAGAGCCTGATCTTTCCCCTGAAAAGATGAGTAATGTGTTTGCTTCTGCAGTGGGAGTTTTCAGGTTTTGCAGTGTTTTAGATGATTCTAGAGTCAGCAGACCAGCATGATTCAGTAAAGTGTTTTCCACTTGAGTTTTGGTGAGAGAAGAACCTTGCGGTGTGTGTTTTGGACATGATTCAGAGCTGCTTGGTCGTTCATGATGAGGACATTATGTTTGCCAGGACTTTCATGGTGAATGTCAATGTTTGCATCCCTGGAAAATAATGTATAAGCAGCTATATGTATGCCTATTGATAATGTCTCAAGTGTTACAAATATGTAAATGCATATAATAGTATCAATAGTAATATACCTGCTATGTAGTATTCAAATATGTAAGTACCTCTATACCAGGGGTTAGGGATGGGAATCGATAAGAAATTATTGATGTCAGTGCCATTATCTATTCTTCTTATCAATCCAATTATTTATCGATTCCATTATCGATTCCGAAAGTGTTACAGGATAAGTCTGTTGCTTTCAGGAACTTTGCATTCTGGGTAATTGAGCCTCAAGGGAGGCTGGGAGATGTAGTCTTTCAGTGTGTGGTAGCACAGGGAGTGTTTGAAGTTTTACATGGCAGCACTAGTTTGTGAGTGATTCTTGCCACTCTAATGTTCTTTTTGGAGACAGTCAATAAATGCTCCCGTCCCGAGGGAGGAAAGGACGGGCCCAGTTCTCAATCTTGTCCTTTACATGGTAAATATAAACACTTGAACAATAAATTATGCACTTATCTTCCTTTAAACAATAAATAATATGGTCCAAATATGAAAATATAATAATAAAAATAAATTAGTATTGATAAGTGGCTGTAGTTAAAGTTACCTTCGTCTATGGAAACCACGAAGCTTGCACTCGAGCGCATTGTTGAATTTTAATGATGTGTTGAGACCTCAGTGTTTTTTGACATGTTGCTGGTGTTACCACCCTTGTAAGCTGTTACCACTGCACTGGTTTTTGTGAAGTGCAACCACGCCTTGGACCGCTTTCTCCGCTCCGTCATCACAGACAACGCATGAAAAAGTCTGAAAGAATTGTTAGAGGAACCGAATTCCGGTGCTTCACAAAATTAAAATCTGTTCTAAATCGAAACCGGGTTTCGCTTCCCACCCCTACCAGGGGTCACCAACGTGGTGCTCATGGGCACCAGGGTGCCCCCAAGAACCACATGAGCGTTTAACACTTAAATTTATCCCGTTGCTATACTTCTTAAATCACATTTGCATTTATATAGATTTGAAAATGACAATATCTAAAATAAAAAAAGCATTTTAAACATGTTTCTTAAACATGAAGTTTACATAAGTTTAGGTAAACTCTGTTCTAATGTAACCTCAGGAAATTAAAAGAAATGTTTTTGCACATTTTGCCAATGAAATAAATGTATATTTTTATCCCCAGAAACACTTAATCAGTAGTTTGGCCTTTATTTATGTAGGTTTCCTACGAAGTCATTTTCTTGGACATCTGTCTGTGAGGCCTGAGAGTGCTTATTACTTCAGACAGACAGATAGACAGACAGGCATGCATACACACACACATACACATACACACACACACACACACACACACACACACTGTCATTTTTCCCCCCTCTGGGAATTAACACGTTCCTTAGCCCTCAGAAGGTCCAGAGGAGGCCCTAATTAAAGCCCGAAACTATTAAAGCGTGCCATCGCTGAGGCGGCCTGCAGGATCTGCTGGAGCTCAGATGGTGGGGGTGGGGGTAAAAACAGAGGGGGCATAATTAGCTGTCTGCTGAAAGTAACCACGAGTGGAATGAAAAGTTAGACTCATCTGGTCAATTTAAAGGAAAACGTCTTTTTTTTATCTCAATTGTTTAACTCTAAAGCAGCCTGGAAATCTCAAACGCTGTTTTGAACAGTGAACAGCTAAAGCAGTTTTTGGGCCTCCATTCATCTTAATTTA
The DNA here is from genome assembly GCA_037577275.1 of Bryconaethiops microstoma. NCBI lineage: Eukaryota > Metazoa > Chordata > Actinopteri > Characiformes > Alestidae > Bryconaethiops > Bryconaethiops microstoma. The sequence continues at coordinate 5,515 of JBBJLS010070147.1, forward strand.
AGCTTTCATTTGTGCAGAGAAATTCCACCGAGACCAAAGACTCATTTGCAGGCGTCCCTTGCGGCCCATTTCAGTAAGACACTGTGGGAAAGGGGTGTGTGTGCGTGTGTGTTGTCTCCTGCTGTGTGTCGCACATTAGCTGAGGGACTTGTAGTCTCTTGTCGTTTTGAGTCTCGGTGATGTTTACAGTCATTAAAGCCTCAGTCAGGAGCTGCGCTGTCGTACACAGTTTCCTAACAGTGCGTGCTGAATAATAAATATTAAAGGGGTGTTCATGGCTGCTGAGGATGATGTGACCAAAAATCAGCTCTCAGATTCCAGTGATTTAAATTGACGGATCCAGGAACTGCCTACAAATGTTTTCTTTCGTGTCTACTGTTACCAAGTTGGGCAAGCCTTCCTTACATTTCTCCACCAAACTTTTCTGTTGGTAAATATAAATTTATTTTTGTTATACAAATTTGAATTAAAATATTATTTTGCACTGCCTATTTAAGGAGCCCGATCTTTACTCTGATTAGGGCTGTACAATTTGGACAAAATGCTGCATGTACTTATGTAATGCGTATAAAATTGCAGTAAAGCAATCAGTGATTGGTGGCATCGCGCAGTACTGAATAATGAATTTTAATTAAAAGACCATTTCTCATACAGCTGTAATTGTTTTATGTGCTCTCAATATTCCTGTCTGAAAACAGGAGTGATAATCCAGCGGGACATTTTTTTCAGTGACACGTGGTGAAGACCAAACATGCGTAACGGATTAGGTTGAGAGAGAGAGAGACAGAGAGAGAGATATTGTATCAGTTCTTATTGTATTGTACCGAATCACATATTGTATCCTGTAGAAGAATATGATTAGGTATGGTGGTGTTTCATAATGTACCATATTGTATTAGCAAAGCACTTTTTGTTGTATCGTAGCTCGTGGCTAGTGCCCCTGTGGCTAATATGTGGTGCTAGCACATTAGATGAACGGACCATGAAGCACATAATTTGTTTTCAGCAATATTTTCTGTTTCTGTGCTGTAAATTAAACTAGGCAGAATGCAGCAGACGAAACTCATGCTGTTCTATAGTGTCTAGTATTGCACTTTAAAACCTGCCTTAGCGCAGATCATCAGTACTTCATACATGTCTCTACGAGTCTGCTGGGAAATTACAATATTCTCACAAATACAGTAATACAGAGTGTGTGTGTAGTCAAATAGTAATGGTGTTGGCTGAGGGCAGAGTTCTGTTTCCGATCCCTGGGTCATGTGATATAAACAAAACACACAGATATAAACAAAACACACACACAAGGACGTGTCTGACTGCATCCAGATCCTGCAGAACACAGCACGATGACAAATATATATATGTGTGTGTGTGTGTGTGTGTGTGTGAGAGAGAGAGAGTAATGACAGCTGTGTGTGCTTGACTGTAATAGCAGATGAGTCTTGAGAGTCTGGTGTGTGTGTGAGAGAGAGAGAGAAAAAAGAGAAATCAGTAGCATGCAAGTTTGTACTTGTGGAAATAAACACTGTCACGTTAAGAGGCCCACCAGAGAGAGAGAGAAACTGTTCATGGATATTTCACTGCTGTTTATTGCACAGACCGCTCGCTATTGATACATTTGGAATTGAATATTGGACCAATTACTGATTTGTCACACCAAACAGCATAAATGGTCTTAACTGAGCAATAGTAAACAATGTGAACACTTTCAAAGATTCTGATGGACTTAAAGGAGACTCTTAAAAAAATAAAATAATAAAAGTGAGGAGTGTGGTGCATGTATGAAGATCAGCTCACTTTCCCTGTTTTACAATCAATGTTTATTCTTTTGTTTGTTTGTTTATGTTTAACCGTAATCGTTCTCTGTGTTGCAGGTGCTGGGGAGTCAGGGAAGAGCACCATTGTGAAGCAGATGAAGTGAGTGAGACACACACACACACACACCTACCTGCCTTCATTCATGCCTGGCTGCCTCTCGCCCACAATCATACTCTCTTTTTCAGACTGTCTCTGCATCTTCTCCCTGATTCTCTCCCTGTAACTCTCTCTCTCTGTAACTCTCTCTCTCTCTCTGTCTCTCGCTCTATCTTCGTCTCTGTCTCTCGCTCTCTCTTTCTCTCGCTCTATCTCTCTCTCTCTCTCTCTGTCTCTCTCTATCTTTGTCTCTCTCTGTCTCTCTCTCTCTATCTCTCTCTCTCTCTCTCTCTCTCTCTCTCTCTCTCTCTCTCTCTCTGAGTTCCCCTCTGTTTGCTGTATCTTTCTCTGTTCCCCTGTTCTCTTTGTTTCTCTGTTCCTCTTTTTCTCTCTCACCACCCCCAAATAAGATGGCAGAGCAGCTCTGAGTGATCAGTATTCACACACTGACACATATATCTTACAGAGCACTTCTTCAAAAAATCTCAAGTATGCATGCTCATGTGAGAGAAAAAGATTAAAGGAAGTGTTTGAATCGACAGAAAAGGTATTTAAGTACTTTGTAGGTGTAAGTAAAGTGAACGCATCTGCATTAAACACAATTCATTTACAGTCTAATAACAGTCTAAAAAAAAGTAAAGTAATTTAAATGCATTAAGGTCGATTATTTTTGTAATGTACATACATAGTTTTTACTTAGACTGCATGATATTGACAAAGTATTAGTATAGTGATACTTGGGATGTCCAGATCCGATCACATGATCAGAAATCGGGCCCGATCACGTGGTTTCTGACTCGATCGAAATCGGACGTTACCTCCCGATCTGGACTCGGATATATATGTATATATATTCTCATTATTTTTTAACACGTATATAGTTATGCGGTGGCACAGAGTTAGACCTCTTGACTCCACACAGAAACAGCAACGCGTGCGACATGACATCACTTTGTTGCAGAGACGCTATTGGTTAAATGTAGACAAAGTAGAACACTGAAGCAGCTTGAAGCGGAAAGCGCGAGTATGAAAAAAAAAAACCCTAAGAAAAGCGACCCACTTCAGTACTGGAAAGAACATGATAATCAGTTTCCCTCTATGGCTGCTGTTCCAACCCAGAATCTCAGTGCCCCCTGCATATCTGTGGACAGTGAGAGAACTTTTAGTGCCATTGCAAAGGTCCTTGATGAGAACAGAAACAGGCTCAAACCTGACAATGTAGAGATGTTAGTTTTCATTCAGAAAAACATAATTTCCTTCTGTTAAACTTACTACTGTCATTACAGTAAGAGTTAAAAGTGCAGTTCCTAAAAGCACATTACTGGCTTTGCAAAAACTGTGGCACTTTTATTTTTTTTGTTTGTTTACATGATTGGCGAGTATTTTAAGTTATTTATTGCTTGATTGATCAAGCTACCTCACAGAAGTGCTCTGTTTGTTGAATGTTAAAATAAGGTGAATTGAATAAAAAATAAGGAACATCCTGGATCTGTTTCTTCGCTCCTCTTTATTCTTTTTTTTATGTATTGTAGAAGTATCAGATAGGGACTCTGTATCGGTAGACACTCAAAATCAAATGACTCGGACTCGGACTTGAGGGAAAAAAACCTGATCAGGACATCCCTAATAATTACTACTTCTAGTAGTGTTTCACCATCCAACTGGTCTCATTGTGAGAGGAGAGGGTAGATTACAGCAGTCCCATCCCAAGACTTTTAAATGTCTCCCTTTAAACCACTCCAGTGTAGTTTTAGCAGTGTGTTTACTTTTAGGGTCATTCTGCTGGAAGGCGAACCTTCATCCCAGTCTCAAATATCTGGCAGACTGAAAGAGGACTGCCCTGTTTAGTGCGCAATCCAGACTTTCCTTCAGTCCAGACCAATTTCCTCTCCCTGACAATGAAAAACATTCCCATAGCACGATGCAACAAAAAAAATTAGTGGTTGTTCTGGTTTGTTGTGCACATCACATTTTCTTTTGGGTCTTTTGATCTGTTTCTCACAGAGACGTCACTGTAGATGTGTTGCGGTGTGTGAGGAGATGAACAACTCATCCAACAGCCCCTCAAACTCAACAAGTGTTGAAATCAACACATCCTACATGCTTTTGGCCGTCCTCGCCATCAATGTTGCGCTTGGTCTCCCGGCCAACAGCTTCATCATCTGGCTCAGTGTGCGGCAGGGGCTTCGAAACGAGATCTTTTTCTTTAACCTTGCATTAAATGAGGTGATCTTCTGCCTGGGCTGCATTTTGCTCCTGATACATTTTTACCTGCATTTTTTAGATTTTGACAAGGCATCGCTGTTTCTCGGGGGGCTGCTCCAATCAGGTCGGCCGCTGTTCCAGTGCTGCATCTGCGTGGAGCGTTACGTGGCCGCGGTCCATCCCATCACCTTCATGAAGCACAAACAGCTGAGATACAGGACTGTGTGCTCGGCCATCATCTGGTTCTTGATCCTTAGCTTTGCAGTAATCTCCATGTATGCAGGTGTCAACTGCTGGACCTTTAATTTGCTCCTAGTGCAGTACACCGTGATCTTTCCCCTCAAACTCTTCACCTGCGTGATGGTGCTCAGGGCGCTGAAGCAGACGGGCCCGAGTGAGGGACAGAAAAACAGAAAAGGCATTCAGAAGTCAAAAGTAAAGGCTTTCAGGATCATTCTCATGGTCCTGCTGTCTTCACTCCTCACATACATCCCTGTGTTTTCATCTCTGGTGCTTTTTAATGTTTTTGCTCTGGACAGGTTCATTCATGTTTGGTTCATTTCCATCAATATGGTAATAATAGCTGGGACCGTACAGCCTCTCATTTATATGCATAAATTTGTCTCTCTTCTTTTCTGCAGAAGTCTGTAAATGCATAATTTCTTGTTTGATCATTTATATGATTATGATGCTAAATGATGACCTGATTAAAGGGAAACTCTTTCATTTGGGGTGGTTTTAAGTAAAATTCCCCTTCATGAAGAAGCTGAAAAAATTAACAGTGGTGGTGATAGGAACCAGACATTTAGAGTTTAAAGCTCCCTCTCAGAAAGTTGCTACACAAATCAGGTACAGTTAAGTTACCTGATGTCTGAGACATTGATACAGTTGATTAGAGACTTTGGTTTAAAACCTTAAGGCAGTTCAGGTTGGGCACGCAGTCTGAGGACGTGTAAATTCACTGATAGGTTTAAAGACTAAGTAAATATGTGTTATCGACATCATGACCTCTGGTTCCATTCACCACCACTGTAAAGAAATTCAACTCAAACTGCAATAAATTCTTTTAACCCTCGACCACCGAACTGTGCTTAAATGTTCAATGATCATTGGAATTCCTCCTTAAGCGCATGCATACAGCAGGTTATCCTAAATCCACAGAAACTTTACATCTGCTTATAAAAGCTCTGTTAGATATGTTTCCATTTCGTTCCTGTGTCATTGCTAAAATAAAAATGTGTGAAAGTTTTTTTGTGCTTTTTGCTGCTCAGCATCCCATTTCCATCCCGACTGATCTTTAGCAATAAAAATTGCATTATGCAATGACATATGATTTTTATGTCATTTGTGTCTTTATCTTTCATTTAATTTGTTTCTCTGACTTGCCTGTTGTATGCTGATACGGGATCATGGGGCAGTTCATTAGAGCTGTTTGAGATCTTTCCATTTAGGGAGGCTGTAGCCTTAACTGAACTTTTTCAGCCACAGTCGGGACTAATAATATATTTATATAATATATTTGACTGTACCATGAGGTGAACCACCGTTTTGCATAGGGTAACATTGTTTTCACTGTGAAGAATGTTGACACGGAAAACAGGTGATACCCCGGCACAGTGCATTTGTATAGGAAATGGATGGAGTGGCTATATATATATATATATATATATATATACATGTGTGTGTGTGTGTGTATTAATGCTGGGCAACGATTAAAATATGTAATTGCAATTAATCTCATTGTTATATGCAAAATTCTATAATTAATTCAAAAGTAGTGTACTGCACACTTTTTATTTTTAAAGTACTGCTATATGAACAAAAGTGCAAGAACATTTGGTTTGCAGACACTTCAAACATATAAGGAGTTTTTTAACAGCAGTGTCCCTTTAACACAGTTACACAGTTACAGTTCAAATATTACTGTAAATCTCAACTTAAACATTAATTTAATCTAATCATATATGAAAGCAAAGCTATTTGCCCCCGCAGGTCTTTCACGTTTCATCTAGTTTGTTATAGAAAAACAAGTTACTTTCGGAGTCCAGAGCATTATAGCAGCTGTAAAGGTGACCAAATCCATATGAAAGTCTCTGTATTTAAATGCAGTGTCATTAAAATCCATGTTGGTGTAATGGTCAGGCATCCCATTACTTTTGTCCATATAAAAAAGGGAGTGAGAAGTCTGGCTGGGTTGTAGCGGTCAAATACTTATTTCACTCAGGGAAATAAATCAATTTATAACGTTTATGTAACATGTTTTTTTCTTGATTTTTGGTTGATATTCTGTCTCTCTCTATATAAATGAAACTACCTCATAAATTAGAGACTTCATTTTTTTGTAAGTCAGCAAACTTACAAATTCAGCTGGGGATTCAATAATTATTTCCCCCACTGTGTGTGTGTATATATATATACACAATACTGTGCAAAAGTTTTAGGCACCTATATAAACTGTTTGAATGTGTTTATATCAGCAGTGGGTTTCTTTCTGCCAGCAAATACACAAGTGAACATCAGAATAAACTCAAACGAACAAGAAAGCAGTAAAAAAGTATCAAGATTTCCTTTTTTCTATAA
>JBBJLS010070148.1:0-12212 GCA_037577275.1 Bryconaethiops microstoma
ATATATATATATATGATTTCATCAGAATTGCAGTAGTGTAAAAACTGCCAGAGTGAAGAAAAACATATCGTGAGGATGTATAAATATTTGGGGCTGTAGACGTAGAGCCATAAGAGCAAAGCATTTATAGGCCTGTGTGTGGCTCAATCTATCCATATGAAAACATGAGACAGGTTAAAAAAATCAGGAGTTAAGGAAAAGGTCAGATCTACTAAGGAGAAAGCACTGCTGGGGGAAAACTGCATGGAATGGTATGACAGTGACATACAAGTGTGATACATAAACAGTGTAACAGGAATAAAATGCAGAAATGCATTAACATGCCAAACATCCCATTTTTAATGAAGTGTAACATGCAGTGTAATGAACAAACACTTGTGTTCTTCATGCTGACTGTATGCCCACTTCTTTTAAAGGTGTTGAGAGGGGCGCTGGTGTTTCCACTCGGACCACTAGAGGGGTCTACAGTACTCATCAAAGGTTTTGGAAACATAATCGCCTACAAGATCCACTACATTAGAAAAAAAAACCAAAAAACACATTTCTCTTCACAAGTGGAACATGAATGATTTCCTAAACTGATTTATTCACAATAATACCAGATTATGCCAATCAGTCATAGGGGTAAATGGAATTGAACATGCATTCTCACAAATCTGGGAAACAAATCCCTCATAATCCCAAACGTGTACACATACTTTTTTACTTTGCCATTTATTTTTTTCTATTCATTTAGTCTCTGATTTCAATATTCTTCATTCAATATTATTTTCTTTACGATTCCACCTATAGCCGTGAATTAGGGGGTCACAACATAAAATATTTTTTTATTCGTCAGGTCTGCAAACAGTTTGTAATGACAAGTCCCCTGCTTTCGTAAAAGTTTTTTTTTTTTTTCACCAGATGATTTTATTTACAGGAAGGGAGATGAGTCAGCAATCTTCTCAGGCTTTAATTCCCTTCTTGGCACAATTTATGGCCGCATTGACTTTTTTTTTTTTTATTCACTGCTCGTCCTGTATACAAAGTGCAAATACAATAAAATACAACAGCAATAACAAGTAAAAAAAAAAGATTGCGTGTTTAGTCTTTCACACAGGCTCTTTAAACTCTTTCACAGGCTCTTTAAACAACATTTTCACATTAAAAGATGAAGCGCATAAGGAAATAATGTCTAAAGAAAATTAGTCGAAGTGGGAACCAGACTGACAAGAGGTCTAAAGAGGACTATCCTGAAACATAAACTTACTATGTACATATTTAAAAAAATAAAATAAATGATATAATATTTATATGAACTAATGCTTTGGCAAATTGAAGTGTTTAGTGCATATACATTCTACATTCAGTATTTGACTGCAGTATCACTTTTACATTCTTACTTTTTACCATTCATTCCATTAAAAACAGCATATTTTTCTGCTTTCTCCTAATTTCCCTCATACTAATACATAGTCCATCCATCCATCCATTTTCTACCCCTTTGTCCCACACTTAGGGTCAGGGGGGGCTGCAGCCTATCCCAGCTGCTATGGGCGAAGGCGGGGTACATCCTGGACAGTCGCCAGCACGTCGCAGGGCCACACACAGAAACACCTACGGGCAATTTAGCGTGCTCAATCGACCTATCCCCAATACACGCATGTTTTTGGTGGTGGGAGGAAACAGGAGCTCCCAGAGGAAACCCAGACGGTCATGGGGAGAACATGCAAACTCCACACAGAAAGATCCTGCGCCCAACCCGGGAGTCGAATGCAGGACCTTCTTGCTGTGAGGCAACAGCGCTAACCCCTGCGCCACGTGCCGCCTAATACATAGTCAGACAGTTAAAAAAAATAAAATAAAATAAAGTGTGTACGTATATCCTGTTAAAATGAGCATCTTATAAATTAGAATGCAGAAGTTCATTAAATATTGACTTATAGTCATAAATATCCGTTTCCATTTGTAATTTTCCCAGAGTTATATTTATAAGTTTCATTATTTAATTTTTTCACACAACTTTTATTGTTGTAGGTTCTGTGGTGGGTACAATTGGCAATAAACGTCCATGCAAATGTGCAAGAGAACTTCACTTTTGATTAAGAAACTGACAAAGTTTCTTTCCCTTGCTTCTCTGTTATTGGCTAGGCATTCCGTGAGTATCTGAATAATTTTAAAAAAACATTAATAAATATAGTAGTTCTAAGGCAAAAAAACAGCATATGTGCCATGGGCACAGCCATATGCAGACGTCTTGCGGTCAAAGTGTTATTTGTGAAAAAGGATTGGCTTGGCCATGCCCCTGAGGATCTTTGGTACGTGAACAGATATAATGTGGGAGATCATGTCAGGAAAGTTCACTTTCACTGAAAGGGACTGGGCCTGGACAAACAGGTCGTATGTAAACTGATGAAGCTTCTTCACAATCTGAAAAATAGAAAAAGGGAAAAAAAATAAGTGAATGTTGCAGAGAATGAAATGTCCCTTTCTTTTGCAAATTAAGAGCTTCTTTAGTATTACAATGCTCAGATGTGGGTAGTAACTAGTTACACTTTCCCAGGTACATACTTGGTACTTTTTACTTTTCCTGTTATTAAATAATAAGACCCTTCTTTTACCCCCTTTACCCCACATTTTACTCAGTTACGCTTGACCTTTCATAAAGAAAAACTCTTTGTGTAATAATTCTGTAATAAGGTTTCTGTTTCATTTCATTCTCTTGGTTCAGTTCTTGGACATATTTTCTGATGCTTACATCTCATAATTTTTAGTTTTGGAATTTTATCTAATAAAATGAGCCCAGAAAGAGGATAATGGAAACTTCAGCTGCCATACTGCACTCAACTGTAGTTCAATTCTTCGGTAGGTTGTTTTTAACCTGACAGAAGTCATTTGTTTCCCTAGCCTAATTTTACTTTTTCTTTAAACATTTTTTTTTATTATTGAACTACTAATATTTCACATAAATAGGGTTTAGACTACTCTATCCACTGCAGACGATAAACAAGGGCTGTGGTTTATTATGCCACAAAAATGTAAGATTCATTTGCATAGTGCTAAAATATGATAATAAAATGCAGACAAGCAATAGCATCCCAGCGTCAACAAAACATTCTCTTCTACTGGAATACACCAAATGTCTCATCAAATATGAATTATCGGTGAAATTGATCGATGCCTAAAAACAATTACCTGTAGATACCGTTATGATTGATGTATCATCTCATAAATTATAACTACTGGCTACAATGATGCATTAGCCTGCAGTGAATGATGCAGAGAGCAAAAATGTGAGTGCAATATGTCACCGAGTGCAGGTAGTCCAGCAGCTGTGTGAGCTGGAACAGCCTCTCTGCATGGTTGCCATTGCTGCTGTGGGTGACCAAGCGGTCCAGCTCCTTGATGTAGGCCGTCCGCAATTCATCAAAACAGCTCTGGTTTTTCAGACCGTCTGCTGGAACTGAAACAAATGACATTGCAAAAAAGGGGGGATTGTTCCAGGGCATATTCACTAGGAAAGACGGGCCATTTCGTAAATACAACTGCTGCTACACGCTGAAACAGAGGCTGAAAAAAAAGTAAAGTAAAAAGCCCAGAAAAACACGAGTGGGTGGTCACATTATTTTTCTACATTCCAGTTTAGGCTCCAGCAAAAGACAGACTAACAAACTAAAAGGATTAATGTGACAGAGATGATGCAATCTCACTCCCACTGCAAAGCTACAACTAAGCTCGATGAATATTCGCATACTTAGACCAATGAATTGCTGTCCATTAATCATTGGTAAAATATATTTTTTGAATATAGTTTTAGGTTTATAAATCTGTACTTTATAAATTCGTACATGCACTGTAAGCCAAAACAGACTGAGAATAAGAAATTTAGAGATGCACTCAGCATTGTTGTAAGTGCACAGTCACTAATGCCAGTTTTGCATCTGCCGGTTCACGGAAATCGCCGGCAGACTACAACAATTTTCAACAGGCATTGCAGCGGGCAGCCCCTCCACCGGCTACCTGGAGGACCCATTTAAAGCTGGCTCGGGACTCATTTAAAGTTGCGTGCCACTTTTTTTTTCTCCGTAAAAGCCAGGGGGAGCTTTGGGGCTTTGGAGGCCCGAGGCTCTCCCCCTGGCGCTCTACGGAGGGAAAAAAGCGGCACACACCTTTAAATGAGTCCCGAGCCGCCTCTCAGGAGCATTTTGCCCCGTAGCTCGGCCAGGGAACAACCTAGTGCTGCAAAATTTTACATGGACCCTCAGCTCCCCGAGACCTATCGAACGAGGCTGGTCGCGAAGCTCTCCTCCGCAGAGAACTGGCACGACGGTCCAATGAGCACACTTTAAATTATTTATTAAAAAGTTCCTGTGTTTGTTTTTTATCCCCATGTAGTATTGAAAATAGTGTCAAGTATTGAGCACCATCCTTAGTATTGATATCGAGTATGAAATTTCAGTATCGTGACAAGCCTAATAGTCACTCATGGTGAAAAGCACCGAATGAACTTGATTCAAATTTCTGCAGCATTGCTCAGTTTACTTTTGGCATTTATTGTACTGCTGTACACAAGCTATGTGAAGCAATGTAACCTTTGGAATCCTTTTAGGGTACTCTGTATGCAGAACTTTATGTGCAGTAGACTTTTAGGTGCATGAACTGTTCATGCAGTAGTAAAGAACTGGGTTGGATTAAGGATTGTGCCCTCAAACACTGCAATGTAACTGAAATCAAAAGTGCATAATTTTCACATGAACAAAATATATTACATCAGCACAATTATTTATTTTAGTTTTAGCATGATGTACATATTTGAATCAAACCCAATGCAGTTAATAAAGTAGGTTGCTAAACTGCCATGTATGGTCCTAAAAGAGAAATGTAGCACTCAACACTGTTTCTGTCCCAAACAGAGGCAGTACAGAGGATGTGTGAGAACCGCCAGCCAGTCTGATGAGGAGACGGTGTGATGTGACTGGACTCACTGATGCTGAAGAGGAGCAGAGCTTTCATGCAGAGGAACTCCTCCTGTGTGACCTGAAGGTTACCCAGGCTCTCCGAGAGACGGCGCATGCGGACGCAGTGCTCATACATGCTGGAAGCCTGCATCCTCTGGCTGTGGGGGTGAGACAGGGACAAAAAAAAAGACAGGAGGAAAGGTGGGGTCAGGCCCAAGGACGGTCTTCTCCATTACTCTGCCTATCCCCAGTTGATGTGGTATGAAATTTCACCCAAAGCTGCAGATAACCAGTCCATTTATGTCCAACCGCACACATTCTTTTACAGTCGGACAATGTCAGGACAAAACCACATATTTATTGTAAGAGATGCGTAAGCCATATCTGTGCATTACATCCTTAATGAAATATTTATGTGGCATGCATTATTTAAAGTAAGTGTTTAGAGGTGGGTTATGGGGCATGTATGTTGATGCAGCAAGGCAAGCATGTGTAAGTAATGGTTACCTACATGTCTTGACTGCAGAGAGAGCGAGCCAGACTCTATTTCAGAGCTATTCTCTTAAAGAAATACACCTCAAATAAAAAGCTGAAGCAATGATCATCAGTTAGAGCAAAAAAAAAAGGCCAGTTAGTACCAAGCAAATGAGGCTATATTAATGCGTCTCTGCTGGCTGTTATTTTTTTTTGTGTGTGTGACTAACATTTTTTATTAGAGAATGCATATAATTTCACACTTACAGTTTAACATTTACACAAACCACGAACTACAGTACGACACAGTATGTATCGAGAAAAAAAAAAGTATAAGAACCATGACAAATAACAGAGAAGAGTTGCAAAGTTAAAATAATGTAAACATGCAAAACATGACATTCCCCCCAAAAAACTAACTAAAACTAATACAACTAATATCAGACATCGGAATTAACCCAGAATGTTGGCTCTTAAGGAGGTCTTGGATGGACGGACGTAATATCTGACCAAGCCTGGACTCAAGAGAGGTAATATACTGATAGGCAGTTAGCCAGTACTGTTTCAGAGGTAGATGCGAATCATCATTAAGAAGACAAAGACAGGGGTTGGGTTGTAAGTCAATGTTAAGTAGTAATGAAATTATATAAAATATCTCATCGATAGTTGTTCCATAGTGGAGTTGTTTTATGAAATATGTTTGTTACACCCAGCAGTTTTTCTGTTGTTTTCCAAACATTAAGAGAGTTAACCATGATGCTCCCGTAGCATAACTGGATATTTTTGCGGCCTGTGCTTGCATACGCCAAGTCCTCTAACCAGTGTGGTTTCACACGCGCCGCATCTATTTCCCGCCATGGACTTCAGAGTCTTGGTGTCTCCATACCTGCAGTTTCAAGTTTAATTCTGGCATGCTTTCATCCCCAGATGAATTGTGAGATGAGAGTGTGCATCTCAGATATGTAGTTGGTTGGGGGGGCCGAAATGTATGAGTTTACCCTAATATGGAATCTAGTATCAGTGGCCCTACCTGGTCCCAAAATGCCAGATAGAATTCAGGGGGTAGGCCATCCAGCCCAGGGGATTTACCTCTATTCAGGGATTTCACTGCTGATTCAAGTTCTTCCACTGATATAGACTTTTCTAAGTTATTAATTTCTTCATCATCTAATTTGGGGAGACATAACTGCTGGCTGTTATTATTATTTCAGTCGTATTGGCTTATTTGCTTTGGTGTATTCCTTTGAATTTTCGCTTACTCATCGAACACAAGATCAGGGGCAAAGTAAAGCATTCCGGCCTTGGCATTCTTGAAGGACCTCCATCCCAAGGCAAACACCATGATTCCCATCCAGGAGTACTGAATGATAGCCAGTTGGTCATCCAGATGCATCTCCTGGAAACCTGCATCAAGAAAAACAAGTGCACAACATACTACTCAAACATACAACAAGAAAAGTAAGATCTTAAAAAAGAAAACAAAGCAGGTATTTCAGGAACGTAAAAAAATTAGGTTGGTGAGCACATTTTGAACTGAACATGAATAATGGTAGATTATGCTGGATCAACAATAGTAATCTTAATAATCAAAATCAGAGGGGTCTAAGAGCTAAAGAGCTATTACGCAAGTACGCCCCAGCGTCGTGATTTAGTAAGAGGGCACTCTTTTGATTTACAACCACAAATTTTTGCAGGCTGATTCAACATGATTCAACAAGTCGTTCTGGGTAAGAGCTTCTACCAAATGCCATTTACATAATGCACTGAGCAAGAAATGAAACAGCCGGAAAGCAATTTAACAAAAGACATCTATTGACAAAGCTGTTCAAAATAAGGAGTGCTGTCGTTTGACACCAGTTGGGTTTATGTAGTTGAAACAGAATAATAGATTTTTTCATTTTAGCTACATGGCCTATGATTGAAGATTGTAGCACGCCCCTCGGGTCAATTAAATAGAAATTTGGCATGCTCCCCGAGAGTGGAATAATATACACCCATGCCAGGTTTAGTCTTAATCACACAGTGCAGACAAGAAAGTTCAGTCAACACATTCTATTTCAAGAACAAATTCAAGGTAGATGAAGATCCAAGGAGAAGCCCAAAAAGTGCTCTTTGTACTATAGACTATAGTTCACTACCTGGCATCCCCTTTGCCCATTTGACAATTGTGACAAGTTGCCGCTCTCCCAGTTCATTGAGGCTGGTCAGAAGTGAGTTGGCCGAGTCAGGCTGAGCCTGATCATGGCCAGCATTCACCACTGCTGGCTCTATGCGCTCCAAAATGTTCAGCAGTCCATGTTGAATCTGGAGAGCAGGCTTGGGAGAAACAGGCTTTACTGCTACTGCAGACATCAAAGCAGGTTCATTCCTTGCTGGTCCAGTCTGTCTGATTTTCTTCAGCTTTTGACCTTGAAGAAGCAGAGCAAAATGCAAAGGTCATTTTCAAATGGAAACTTTGGGAAACTTTGGGAAACCAGAGAGTCACTTCTCCTTTGAGGTGACAGTGGTATACTGTATTGACATAATAAAAATTGTATAGTTCCATCCACTGGCATGAAGTATCATGCTAGTGATGTCTGAATAAATATGTGATGGACGCAGGAACTTCTAGTGCAAATTGCATTTCTTTAAGAATGTTTATGGCCTTTTCAAAAGACAGAATAGATGGCTAGATAAGGCACTGATACAGCACTGTGTTTTGATATTAGTCCAACATCGTCAGAAAACGCTATGCTGCATATCAAAGGGAAAAGAAAAATGAATTTGATCCAACAAATCCAGCTTGACTGGGCACTCTCCTTAGCTATATTTCCATTAAAATGATATTTAATAAGTTAATGCTTCAAGAGGTTTGTCAACACAGGCAACAGAAAACAGTAATATTTTATTAATATCAGGAAAACTCCATTCAAATGTATCAGATAAATGTCTGTTGATACCTGAAATGATGCATAAGATAATCTGTCATTTGACAGACCTT
The DNA here is from genome assembly GCA_037577275.1 of Bryconaethiops microstoma. NCBI lineage: Eukaryota > Metazoa > Chordata > Actinopteri > Characiformes > Alestidae > Bryconaethiops > Bryconaethiops microstoma. The sequence goes on from JBBJLS010070148.1 coordinate 8,392, forward strand.
CTCATAACAAAAACAATCCAAAGGAGATATGCAGGACAGATACATGTGATCTCTGAAAATTTCTGATGGAAAAATAAAGTAAAGTGGCGCCTTATAGCCACGTGTGAACACACCACAGCACAGCACACAGTGTGAACAATGTGAAATTATTTCTCTGCATTTAACCCATTTACCAAGTGAAGCAGGGAGCTGCCACCAATGGGGGCGCCCAGGGAGCAGTGTGTGGGGATGGTACCTTGCTCAAGGGTAACTCAGCGGTGCCACTAGCCGTTCTGGGATTTGAACCCACAACCTTCTGATTGCAGGAGCAACTTCCCGACCACCAGGCCACCAGTACTGTCCCAATTATTAATAATATTAATAATAATAAAATAAAAAATAATACAAAACAGCCAAGATTACACAAGTTGCAACATACATGCAATTACACATGGAAACATGTCAAGCAACATTTTTTTTTAATAAATGAAGTAATCTTTAAGTGACATTATGTGATATTATCACTTAAAGTATCTTCATTGATAAAATTCTGGAAAAAAGCTGGACAAAAGCTTCTTGACAATAAAAGAGCAAAATCTTTTCCTTTTATCACTGAAATTAGTAGCTACATTGCTCTGCCTACTTTAAGTTAATCTCAAGTGCTTTTAAAAATTATAGCTCACTTTAAAGCTTTGTGCGGCAGTTTGTAGGGATGACTGGAGGTGTAAATTTGAGCAGGTGTTGAATGTGTCGTATCTGAACAAAACACAAGGAGTGTAAATTAGAAATAAACGCAGGATGAACTGAAACAAAACACAAACTCTGGGCAACGGAGCAGGGAAGAGGTCCCGGAAACACAGACAGACACAAGGGAAAGGCCACAATGACCGACGAGGAATAAACAAATGCTGAACAGTAGGGTAGGGAGTGAAACACAAACAGAAACCATGTGGAAAACAGAAACAAAGGTGGATGAAACAAGACAGAAAAGGGGACAACAAAACAAGGACAGGGAGTGATTAGTACAAAGTATTACACCATGTAAGCATTGGTTGATGCTCAAGGTTTCAGTAACATTATCAGTATTGGAAAAATGATGCCATCCTTAATAGAAGCCTTAATGGAAAATAGGCAGTTACCTCCAAGGCTCATCCCTGATTCAAAGCATCTTTTAAGACGACAGGATGGGCAGTTTCGTCTCCTGAGCTTATCAATGGTGCAGTCATTCCTGCTGGCGCACAGAAAGTTCTGTTTGCCTAGAAGCAAAACATCATTTGTAATACTTTAGTGTTGTGATTTTCCTGGAAAATGGGCATAAAACATCTTCACTTGTTCAAATGTGTGTGTAGATCACAAACTACATTTAGCTGTCATGGGGAGAGCAGACCTAATTTGTTTTGACACATATATAAACCCATGCAGCAGCAAGTAAATAGACAGCACAACCTCTGTGAGACTCACCGGTGGCAGCTCTCTTAAAAAAAACTTTGCAACTCCCACATGTAAGTGCTCCGTAGTGACACCCGGAGGCCTGCTCTCCACAGACCTGGCAAATGCGTTGATCTGGGAAAAGGAGTCTTACGTTGCCCAGACTGGAAGCATACACAAAGACAATCCTCAGTCACTCTTATTGTTTTAGACATTCACGTAAAATGATGACTAAGTCTGAACAATATACATTAAAGATGGCACAGATCCAATGCTCATTACTGGAATTGGTCTATTTAGCAGCAGAAAATGCTGGAGGGAAAAAAAGACAAATTCAAACCGATTCTATAACAAATCTAACTTCATAGAACTGCTTGCAGCATGATATAAGTGTAAAGTGTAAAGAGACCATTCTGTCATACGTGAACACACATCAGCACACAGTGTAAACAGCATGATATTCTTCCTCTGTATTTAAAACATTCACCAAGTAAAGCAGCGGGCAGCCAGGAATACAGCACCCGGGGAGCAGTGTGTGGGGACGGTACCTTGCTCAAGGGGACCTCAGTGGTACCACTAGCAGGCCAGGGATTTGAACCCACGACTTTCTGATTGTAGGGCGAACACGACCGAACATAATCTAGCACAGTAGGGTGTATGACATAATGTAAGTGGCCAGCTAAGTATTATAGTAAAACTAGAATTGATTTATTGTTAACAGTCCGATTTTAGACACATTTGCAAATTTTCTATAGCTTGAAATATTAATTCTAAGAGATAAAAAGTTGGGAAATGGTCATATAACAATGAATTATGAATTATAAACCCACAAACATAAAAAAATTTAATTGAAGGAAAATGTAGAATAGGGATACCTTTAAGGATACCTTGGTGAATCACAATCTTTAATGGTTAAAGACTGGCCAAAATAATTTTTAAAAAACTGTGATTCTTCAAAACACCCTTGTACCTGTGATTGGTCGTGCTGTCAAAACCACTGTGATTGGCTAGGGGCTTATTTGCATTTTGCAGCCTTCTGCTATACTGTAAGGGAAAATATGTATTTACTGATTGTTTTAAACTTACATAAGTAACCTGCACTGCAATAGGCTAAGCTTACACAAATGATCTCAGTTAAACCATACACAAGTGATCTGCATCGTTTCAAGTAAGCTGCTCCTTATGTTAGTCTATAAGGCAGCCATTTAAGGATGTAGGTTAGTGGTTTACAAGGTGCTTCTCATGTATGCTATAGATGGACATATATGGATAAAGGTTTGAGTTGAGCTGCTTTTCATGTTATTGCCACGTAAGGATGAGTGGATAATTGGATGAGGGGAGTCAAATCATGACCGTATAAGGCATGTATGAGCATTAAAGGGTTGCACGTTGTTATCTGCACAACCTAATGTTTTCAGTTCCATGTCTAAGGTATATAAGCTCTCTGAAAAGAGCTGTGATTTTGAGAGCTTCGACTGATTTTGAGAGCGCCTCAGCGGACACTCTCCCTGTGGACAAGGAATAAAGGCTTTGTTTGAGTGAAGAATATTTGTATTTCGCTGATTTTCCACCAAAATATCAATACTTCAGAAACCAATACCACAATAACGATTACCAGACAACATACTGTGCCACCCTACATTTGCATTCTGCCTGAGCTTACAGGAAACAAAGCTGAAATTTTGGATTGGTCATATTGCTAGAGGTGTATAGCTTCAATGCAATCGAAAATTCATACAACATAAAATGGTAGAAGTTTTAAAAAAGTATTATACTAGTATTAGTACAGGGCAATACTCAAGGTCTCAGTATTGGTACCAGTAATCAGACATAACACTTTCCTTTAACCATACATAATTCTTTCACAAAGACACATAAAAGACCCCTTAGTAGAAAGGAGGAGTTCTGCTGTGTATTGCTACAACATCAAGTCAAACAACATGTTTAAAGAAGCTGTATCTTGGGTTTTCTTCTTGAAACCTGTCAGGGATCTGATTATTACATCCATACCCAACCTAACTAGACAGTGGTTACTATAATAATAAAAAATTTTCATACATTGAAACTGTACTCTTACCAGGAACATGGATCATATTTCATGTTTATAGATGGACCCAAAATCAGCTTTTACATTCGTGTGGACATAAAATAAAAACAAACCTGCATGAAATACTAGATAACATTCTTGGTAAAAACAGAAATGTCTGACTCTTGCCTTTTGATTAATATGCCAAAATTCTATCATTTTTAATCCATCCATCCAGTTTCTACCTTTGCCCCGCACTTGGGGTTGGGGGTGGGGTTTCGTTTTTACTGTTTTCTAAACAGCCACAAACAGTGGCGCCAACAACAGAAAGAACATGCTAAGATGTGTCTGATTTACCAGTTTATTTGTGCATATCTTTTGTGTATAT
>JBBJLS010070149.1:0-12211 GCA_037577275.1 Bryconaethiops microstoma
GTGGTGTGCTGGAGGTAGGATTCGAACCCACGACCTCTTGGTCCAGAGGCAAGTATCCTACCACTAGGCCACCACCATTTAAATCTTAACTGCTTAGAATTCAAGCTATGTAATGTAATTGACACAACATGAGCTTAAGGAATCCACTTGAATAAATTATTTTATGAGCATTACTGTCACTGATGCAGCCTATCACACTAACTATTACAACATTGTCATGTTGGTGCGAGCAAGGAGGGCGCAACTGCCGGAGGAACTTCAAGAACAAAAGAGTTTAATTGAACCTTAGAACCAAGGGTGAGCTCCATGAGCTCTGAGTGCAACAAGTCCACAAACTAACAAAGAAGCTTTAGATGAATCACCGAAGTCCTTCCACTTTCTGCCGGGCAGGGGTTTAAGGGACACGCTCAGCTGTGTAGCCAAGTGCTTCCCAATGCATTTAGGCTCACTCGTAAGGAGGCCAGTAGATCAGGCTCCACGTTCCGCAGCAGCCTTTGGAGGGATTTGCCAGCTGACGGCCCAGGCAGCTCAACCAGTCACATCTGTAGAGACAGAGGACAGACAGAGAGAGGGAGAGAGAGACGATCAACGTCCACTGCAGTAGTCTTTAGAAGCCATAGTCTCAGCTTCAGTTCCCCTTTGCTCAGTCCGTGTTGCATCTGCCACTCGTAGCACGAGCCGAGGAGGAAGGAGAGTGCTGGACAGGAGACAAGGTCCATGCTCACCCTACAACAGAGCTAGTCTAGATCTCAGCCTCACAGAGGAGTGAGCGAGGATTGGCGAATAAGAATGTCGTCCAAGTAGATGATGACAAACTTATGCAACATGTCTCTAAAGACAGCATTCATGAACGCCTGAAAGAATGTTTGCCAAGCCGTATGGCATTACGTGATAATGGTAATGTCCGAATGTGGTGCTGAAAGGGGTCTTCTATTTGTTGCCTGTGGGGTCGTTCTATGGCCAGCGGGATGAGAAGAAGCGACACTATGACTGCACTGAGCCCCACGGTAGTCAATGCAGGGCCTGAGCCCGCCATCCTTCTTCTCTGTAAAAAAGAAGCCAACCGACGCAGGAGACCAGGAACCCCTGTCGGAGAGCCTCAGCCATGTAGTCCCATGTAGCTTTGATTGTCTTGGGGCTGGTTGTAGGAATGAAAATCTTTATATTTCACGCCAGTTCACTCATTTGTGTGTTAGCATCCTACTTCCATTTGCAGGAGACAAATACATATCTTATATCTTGCATTAAACAATATGACTGCTATAAATATTATTGGTATAGCTATAATCTTTTCAGTTGAAAAGAGATGAGGTGGGACTTTATGTAGTTTGGAGTAAACGTTCTAGCCTTCACCCTTGGAAGCAATGTGTGAGGGAGGAGATCAGGTTAGAAGGTGCAAGTATACATGGCTAAATTGGGAAAAAACATATCTGGAACAGCAAAGTCGTGTCTATACCCCTATTACTTATTTATGAGCATATGTTACCATTGTAGTGGAGCCTCAGACATGCACTTGCACAAAGCCTTCCAGACCATCTGAACTCATGCAAATGTCAAATAACCCTCCTGGTGCTGGCGGAGTAAAGAAGAAGCTGAAGTTAAGGTGAGAAAATGTGACAGCAGGAAAAGAGCATTGAGGTGAAGCCCCAGTTAGGTGTGTGTGGCGAGTGTGTGGTGGGGTTGAGACTTGGTCAGTAAGGTCAATGTGTGTAAGCACAGATAAATAATGATGCCCCCCCAATAACTAGCATGTCTGCCACAGAATGGAAAGAGAAGAAAAATGTATGAGAACCAACATGGACTTTACTTGAAATGGGTTGGTTCAGTCCCGTTACCATGGCGACAAACACATCATACACACGTTCTACAAGAACGAGTGAAGTTTTCTGATAATGAGAGCCAATTTGCTGCCGTTTGGAGGGAACGACTTTGGAAAAAAGGCACACATTACCACACACACGCACACACACACACACACACACACACACACACACACACACACACACAGTAGTGTGGTTCTCATTTGATTTTCATGAAGAGTGTAAATCCTGACTAGTAAATCTGTGCTAGTTTGCTTTGGGATGGGTGGTCCAATTCTTGTGCCCCTAATTAACACCAAATTCATTTCATCCTCTCTTTCTTTTTCTGTCTCCTGGTTTCTCTCTCTCTCTCTTTTTCTTTCTCTCTCTCTTATTCTGTCTCTTTCACTCTTCTCTCTCTCTCTCTCTTTTTGATTTGTTACTTTGTTTCTCTTCTTCATTTTCTCTAATACTCTATCTTTTTTCTCTCTCTTAGGATTTCTTTCTTTCTTTTTTCTTTCTTTCTTTAGCTTTCATTGTATTGTGTTTTTCTTATCTCTCTTTTTACTTTATCTCTTTTTTCTCATGCTCTTTATTTCACTTTTTTTCAGATTATTTTTTTTCTTTCTTTCTTTCTTTCTTTCTTTCTTTCTTTAATTCTTTCTTCCTCTCTTTCTTTTTGCTTTCACTTTCTTCTTTATCTTTTATCTTTTCTCTTGCTTTGTGTTCACTTTCTCACTCTTCGACTGTTTCCAGCCTTTCTTTTTCTCTTTTCCCTCTTTCTTTAACTGTCTTTTCTTGTTCTTCCTGCCTGTCTCTCCCTCTCTCTCTTCCTCACCTGTTTTCAGTCTGCATTATGTATGTCCGTAGTTTAGTAAATATGGATAATTTGCATTTAAACTGAGTGTGTGTGTGTGTGTGTGTGTGTGAGTGTGTGAGAAAGAGAAAGGGAGAGACAGACGCTCTTGGGTCTTAACAGCTCTAATTAAATCCTGCGTGTTGTCTGCAATTTGAAAAGATGAATCCCCCCAAGTGCCGTCCAATTTTCCAGCATTTGCACACAACTCGGCACTCATAAATAATTCCGACACTCCAGCGCCCGCGACCCACAACAAACGACGGCCGACTGTTCTCTACACCCTTCTTCTCCGAGAAAAGGCATGAACCGGCTTAAAGCTGAAGCCGAACGCCTCTGATCAGGCATTATGTGACCGTCACAGCTCTGGCCTCGGCCCATGCGCGCGGTCTGTGGTGCAGTGGGCGCCGTTTTTGGCCGACGTTGGCCACATTTGGCTATGTTCACATTATAGGGCTGAAGTAGCATAAAACTTGTGCTGAAGGCCTGTGCTTCTGGTTTGCGGCTTTGATTTTTGCTACAAGGAGGGATTATACTACAAACACTTAATAGACAACAAGATACTTCATTAGAAATCTTCTACCTATGCCCATCGGCCACTTTATCAGAAACACCTATTATACTAGTGCATTTTGTAGGGTTGCATTTACAGACTATTCCAGCCATGAGCAGCTCTGAGGTCAGAAAGCTCAGCTTCAACAGGTGAGCTGTACACCACCAAATTGGACTCAGAAGGTAGGGGGGCCACAAGGTAGTGTATGATGATTTGTTGTTGTTCCTGAATGTGTGTGTGGATCACGCATGTGAAAGTGTACGGTCCTTACAGGGTGCTACGTTCTTCCCAGTACTGAGAGGTGAGGTGTTCTTATGAACATGAATGTTTTAGAGGAATCAACAAAGGCACTCAATTTTTTTCATATGACTGTACATCTGCTGTATATTGCATATCAAAGATCATAATCATCAATATATGCATCAGTTTACACAAGTCTAAGTCAAGTGTCTAGTCTCCAGGTGTGAGAACCAGTTGTCTCATGTCAGTTTAATGACAAATTGACCAACCATAATAATCTATTATGACTTAATGAAAGTCTTAATATACTACCGTACAACCCTGTTCTCCAAAAAGTGGGGATGTTTGAGTAATAAAAGGAATAATAATGAGTCTTAAAATGAGTAGTAAAATGAATAATACAATGAATAATAAAAATGTAAACCATATTTAATTAACAATATTCTTATAACAAAACTATAAGCATTTGGAAAGTGAGGAGAACAATCTCTGGAAGTGTAGTGTTGTCCAATTCCAGCTTCCCAACAATTTGAGGTCTCCTTTGTTTCATTTTATGATGTGCCAGATGTTTTCAGTGGATGACAGTTCAACACCTGGCCTCTTCTACTGTGGAGCCAAATGTGCAGAATGTGTTTTGACACTGTCTTGCTGAAATAATCAAGGCCTTTCCCTGAAAAAGACATTGTCTGGATGGCAGAATATGCTCCAAAGCCTTTATATATCATTATTAATGTTACCTTCCCAGATGTGCAGTCTATTCATGCCATGTGCACTAATGCACCCTTATACCAACATGATCTGGATGGTCCGTCTCCTTTTTAGACAAGAGGACATCCATGATTTCCAAACAAGAGTTTCAAATTCTGATTTGTCAGACCACAGGACGGTTTTCCACTTCAACTCAGTCCATCATAAAACAGTTTGGGCCCAGAGAAGATGTAGCATTTCTGGATCACTGTGTTTTCTTTGCAAGCAAGATTTAACTTGCAATTGTGAATGCAGCGACAAACCGTGATCTCACACAATGATTTTTAGAAGTGCTCCTGAGCCCCTGGAGTTATATCTACTACAGAATCGGGTCTGTTTTTAATGTGGCACCGACTGAGGGCCCAAACATCACATCCATCCAGTATTTGTTTCTATGGATTCTCTGATACTTTTAATGATATGTAAACCATAGATGATGAAATTCCCAAATTACATTGAGGAATGTTTTTTTCTTAAATTCCTGCACCATTTGAAAGACTTTGCCTCTTTGGGATGATCTTTTTACCCCATTTCACATTGACCTGCTGACAATTAACCCAAGTAGTTGACAGATGAGCATTGCAAAATAAAAATGAGCATGTACTTTTCAAATTTTTTCTCAGTTTTAACATAACTAGTTTACATGGTTTGCAATTAATCATATACAGTTCTTAGTTAACATAACTTTTTGGAAATGGGCTCAAACATTTAACATTTTTCCTTCTCCTGAAGCTTCTTTTTAGCAAAGAAATTCAAAGAAAGGGTTGTAACAACCACTCATACTGGAATACTTGTGTGTTTTTTGGCATCCTCAGTTTCTTTATGCACTTACAGCAGCTCTGCTTTTATTTGACATTTATAGTTCAGCGTGATCACTTCTTTGGTATGGTGTTACTTGCCTGAATCGGAGCGGCAGACCGCTCGCCGTCCAAACACAACAAATGGTAACCCGATGTGCTGAAGTCAAAATCTAACCCAAACTAAAACCAATACTGCTGAGAGCGACCCTCTCACATTCTTAGCGTGATGTCTAAGGGGAATGTTTCTGCATTTATCCCTTTTTCTGTGAGTCGGGATATAAACCATTTTAAAAAGGTGCAATTTGCCTTCGAGCAAACGGGACGCGACATCCATGATAAACATATGTTAGGTCTATCTGTGTTTTTCATCGCCCATTCAAACCACTAGCTCTTAACAAGCGTCCGTCTTGGCCTTGCCTTGCTTGACATTTCTGAGGGCTGGAAAATGTCACCAATCCTCATAGCCGAAGCAGCAATGCGCTAATAGCTGCTTAGCAGCCTGGCGTCATTGTTGCTTTGCGTTTAGAGATGTCTTTAGCAGTTTGCTAACACTTCTCCCCCTCGCCTGTTGCCCTTTCGTTCCCTTCTCCTTCCAGCCTCGTGCATCTGTCTGCCACTTTTTCCCTCCCTCTCCCCTGTTCGCCCTTATCTTCTCAGGTGAACAGACGTAATGGGGCCGCTAAACAGAGCTAAAGAGTCAGAAGTTACATGAACGTGAGACAAAAAGCCTGTCAGGCTTGGCAGTGATCAACCTTTTCTCCTTCATCTCGTGGCGGCGCTCGCTTTGTACCGGGACAGAATGCTAAAATGTGCCTTAAGCTAAGGCTCTGCAGTTAATTAACCCTCATGTCAAATTTACTAACATCCTTTATGTTCGGGCTCAATTTGACCCCAGACATTTAAACCTCCAGGAAATGGTTGAAATTTAAATTGCTACCCAAGGTTATGTGTTGGTACTTTGCTTTTTGTTGACTACCTAAATAGAGCTTCATATGTAACATACATACAAGGAAAAATAAGTTCTGGGGGAAAATATTTGTTTGCATGCAGAATGTCATGTGGTCGATCAGTGGTTTTCACACTCCCACAGGTCTAATTATGTTCAGTTATGGCTCTGAAGCAGAGGGAAGTTTATTGCAGTGAACTCAGTATCATCCACAACAACCAAATCAAATGTGTGTAAAATGTTGATATTTCTGTATACAAAACAGCTAAAACAGTCTGGGGTCAAACTGACCCCAAAGAACATCGGTGTGTGAGATGTGTACAGAGATTGAAAACATATCACCATGTTCATTTTGTCCAGTTTGTCCCCATTAAATTAGGAAAAGTTCTTTAATATGAAGCATAAAACGTTGCCTGTTATTTATTTAGAGGAATTAAACATTGTATGTGGTCAGATTGAATAAGGGTTTAATTCAGCAGTTCACTAAAACCTTGTAATACAGCCATGTATGACTTTCCCTCTTCACCTCTGTTCATCTTTTGGAATTTTTGGAGTTCGACGTGGTTACAGTAATTTGCAAAGGTCAATATGGACCAATGCTGAAGGCCATAAAGTGGGTCTACTGTTCTGCTCCAGTTACTTAGGCCCAACCATGTATAGCTAGTGATAGAGATCTAGGCCAAATTCAAGAATAGGTGATTCTCGCCATTCTTTCTAATAAAAATGTACTTTGGAGCACATTTAGCTAATTTGTGCAAACATGTGATATATTAATTGCCTGTGATGTCCAAAACAGATCAGATTTGATCAAAAATGCTGATTAATTCAATGGTTAAAGTATAGTTTGGGGACAAAAGTCTAATTTTCACTTTTAATTTTCACTATAACCAGATATAGTCAATAATACAGATGTAAAAAGTAAATAGTTACTCAAATCTTGTGAATAAATACATCAAATAAATACATCTCCAAACTTCTCAAATTGTTTCCTGATCTTCATTACGTTGGATCAGATTTGTAAATGTGGTTTAAGACACGGTATGACTTACTGTGAGCTGTAAAAATGAACATAAATTCTCAGTGTAGCTGAACGCTACAGGGTGGTCTGTCCTAAGCAGTAGGAGTGCTGATCTAGAGTCAGTTATTATGACCCTCATATAGAAGGAGGAATCCGATCTGAAAACAGTCTTTTGTCATATCTATCGTAGTGTTGTAACAGTAGATAAACTTTTAGACTCTGATTTCTTTACAGTGGAGGTGAATGGAACTAGGAGTTGTGATGTCTACAACACAAATATAGACTTTTTATTTACTATCTAGAACCGAAAGGGAACCTATATGAGTTTTCTGTCATATTGAAGATGCTAGAACAGAAAAAAATACCTTATAAACCTTATAAAATCCTGCATGTGCCTTCCATGCCTGATTCCGTTCATGAAAAAACTGTATTTCAGACATCAAAAATATATTCAAAATAATTTACTTTAATGACTTTCTGTGAGGAAGCTTTTAGAGGTAATAAACACTTTAAAAGTCTGGTTCCATTTACCATCAGTGTGGAGACATGGTGCATTGCATATCAAATCAAATTCAAGTAAATGATTTTATTTGCATCAAAATAATTAAACAATGCCGCATTTTTCTGGAAAGTATAGGGACAGACTCATCTTTTTTCCATGTTAGGTTCCAGCAGTAGTTCTACATGTTAAATATAGTATTAAATGGATATTGTGATTTTAAAGCAGCATATAAACAAATATAGTTTCAAAATACACCATATCTGAAACGTATGCTGCAAAACCAGCCCGTTATTTAATTTGCTGTCTTTGTGATGTCACAAAGACCAATGCCCACAATATTCAGCCCACATCAGCTTAGCCCCACCCACTGCCACGAAAGTTATAAGGAATGTTGAAACCTGAGGCTCCACCTACAACAGCCACTGAGAGTGCATGTCATTTACATATACCAGTCTTCAAGGCACAGTAACAAAAAAACACATTCAATAAAGAGAGGTTAGGAATAAAGATTATGCCAAAATGAATTATGGCTGTTTTCGATATAAATAAACCCACACTAAATATAACAAGTAAAATGGGCAATTTAATTAACAATCTCCACATTGAGAACCTATTAGGATGCCATCATTTTGTTTAATTGATTGTTTTAAAGGTTTTAGGCCACTTTCCCAGACAGGAATCCAGCCTAGTCTTGGATTATATTTTCCAGTCAGTGGAAAATCCTTGGAAAGTCTAATGGACTAGACTTAATCCCTGTCTGGGAAACAGGCCCTGCAGCTCTCTCAACTTCTAATGAAATATTAGCAGCTTTTTAATACACAACTATATAACTTTGATTGAAAATAACTTTGACTGCAAGACCAGATATGTGAACATCATGTTCCTTCTGAATTAGTAATTGCCAGATTTGGAAGATGGTACATCAGTGCTACATTTGATGTATTTGTCACATTAGTATGCGCTTGAAGGTTTTTCTTTTCTTTTTTTTTTCATGTTCCTGTCGCTGTCTGTTGATAATAGAAATTATTTGAAGCATATTGGTTTATCGCAGGGTGTAATTAGTAGCTATTATAGTGGAGTGATTACATGTGAGAAGACGACCATCACGGCCGCTCTGTGGGACGTTCTCTTGAGGAGGATCTCCTGCTGCTTCCAACCTGCTGGCAGTACCTCACACACACACACACACACACACACACACACACACACACACACAAAACTCAAGTCAGTGCAGAGTACACACCCATGAATACATACCACACACAGACCAAGTATGTGTGGTAAAACCATGCCATACTTTAGTGACAGACAGACACACACACAAGTGTGTGCAGCCATACTCAACTGTTTTATCACACACACACACACACACACACACACACACACACACACACACACACACACACACACACACTCACTAACCAAACTTTGCTGAACACTTTTAGCACCCAGGTTTAAAGCCACAAAGCTGCTGATCAAGCTCTAATTCAACCCACAAACACACACACACACACACACACACACACACACACACACACACACACACACTTCTACGTGTTAAACTCATCACACATTTGTGTTTTTTTCAGCTCCGTAATCGCCAATCATGCACACGTCTCTCTCTCTCTCTCTCTCTCTCTCTCTCTCTCTCTCTCAGGCACCTTTTCATTTCCTGGAAACGTTATCCCATCTGTCTCTCGCAACCGCACAGCAGAGGCTCATGGGAAAATTCAGCACCACCAAAAACACTTTTGGGCCTCTGTGTGAGAGAGTGTGTTTGAGAGTGTGTCCAAGTGTGTGTGTGTGAGAGAGAGTGTGTGTGAGAGAGTGTGTCTGAGAGTGTGTATGTGTGAGTGTGTGTGAGTGTGTGTGTGTGTGTGTGTGTGTTTATATAGAATACAGATTTTATAGCATCAGGTTGGGCCCACATTTAAAGTCACTTAAATCACCTTTCTTCTCCATTTCAGCAGGACATCATGACCATGTCTGCCATGTGAGCAGTTAATGTGACTGGTGAGTGTATATAGTGTATATTTGATACATCCCTACCTCCTGTTGAGCTTTTACATGAATATCCAGCCACTTTTGGAGTTTTCCTCTTTGAAAAGAACAGATGAGATAGACATCTTTCAGACACAGCAAAAGTAGGCCAGTCCGTTATATAGTGTAAGAAACTGGACCAAACCACGAAGGTCTTGTCCAGTTCTGCTGCTGTGTAAAAGCCTTCCAGCAGAATAGAACTACAGGTGGATCAACCACCGTCAACCTCCTTTATAATACAGGGTAAACGACTGGACAGTCCTGTTTACAGGACCTCCGATTGTTGACAACCAGCAGCGGGTGTGCATGTAAACACATGGCAGGGCCGAAAATGGGCCGCAGCCGACCTGACTGTATCACTGCTTTCCGATTGATCGAAATTTTGTCATCGCAACGTTAGAAAGAGGCCATTGTTTTTTTGCTGTGCACACACAAAACAACAATGGAGATACAAACTGCCAACTGGGAAGTCAACAGTACAAACACTACAGACTGTTAGGGCTGAAAACTATAAATGATAAAATATCTCAATATCGAAAGCAGCTCTGACAGAAAAACTGCTGGTTTGACACTATAGACGAGGTTTTGGAGCGATTTTGGGAGAACTGCAGTCTGAAACAATGTTACTGGCCAGAGATACACTTGAAAATCAAAGATCCATGCATCACAGTTTGGTTTAGATACAACACGGTTCCTGTACACCTCTGGAAAAGTGCCTATATTTACATTTTGTGAGTTTAAGCATCTGAGGAACTGCGTGTTAGCTGTCTGCGGTCTGCGTGTACAGGGCCCTCGTTGTCTCTCGTTGCTGGACGCTGTAGAGGCCTGCTGCTTCGGGACTGGCCCTGCAGGTCAGCTCGACAGCTGCGATCTGATTGTGTCTTGTGTTGTTACTGCTCTGGTGCAGCGCTGCTTTCTCTCAGACTCTGACCAGGACTCGACCCGCCGCTCTGAGAATCCAGTCAGAAATCCCTCCCAGTTCCGATGTAAATTAGCACACACACACACACACACACACACACACACACATGGTTATCGTGGATAAGGATAAGCAGGGTCCACGGCTGCAGAGAGTTTACACACCCCCAAAACACTCCTTATCAGCCATCCCCATGGTTTTACTCACAAGTGCTCAGACACACACACACATTCAACTCGAATATACTCTGGTTTACACATAATCTCACACTGCACATTATTCATGCTAGCAGATCCAGATATCTGGATAGTCTGTCTCTCTCTCTGTAAGATAAGAAGACCTAGCTTTTTTATTTATGAATTGATTGATCGATTAATTTGTTGGAACCTTATTACTGTTAGTATTATTATTTTTTTTTTTTTGTCACGGAGGGTGAATACCTGTCAAAGAAGGAGACACAGACACAAATTTCCATTCTCTCAAAATAAGCTTTATTTCCAAAAGGCAACACAAAATGGCATGAGGTCAAAAACTCTTCTTAAAGCCTACACAAAGGACAGGTATACACCAGGGGGGAAGGTGAGGGGTATGTGAGGGTGGACCAACAAACACAAACTCAATACAGATCCTCTTTATACATCAAGTGTACAACACGGAACCAATCCGCACACAAACACCATTATTACTTAATCCCCAGACGGCTGAGAACCCTTACTGCTGATCCGGGCAGGGAAACACCCACACTCATGTGTCAAAATCAAAGTCCCCTTTGTCTATGTGATGGCAGCCTCTAGCGTCTGCTGACCGGGATTGTCACAGTACTCCCCCCACTGAGGGCATCACTCCAGGGAGCCCAAGGGCCAACCGGCCCCCACAAAAGGTGAAGGAGAGGCGGGGGTGGGAAATCACGGACTTTGTGGTCCCCACACAGCTGCCTCCCCTTCGATGCTCTCAGTACAGGGCGTTGCTTTGGCCATGTGGGTCCCACACGTCCACTCCCTTGGGGGCTTCTGTCCTCTTTGCCCTCACGTGTCCTGCGGAGAGAAACCCTTCGGAGACCGCCTCTGTTGCCCTCAGGGTGGGGCCCCCATCAGAGCACCCTTCCTTGGAGCATACTTGATGGAACAAAAATATTTTTATTCCATCGAGTATGCGCCAGATGATGTTTTCAGATCCAATCCCGCATATCGCCTACATCATCAATGGCTCCTTAACAACTGGCCATGTTCCATCTGCTTTTAAGTCTGCAGTGGTCACATCGATTCTGAAGAAACCCACGTTGGACTCCTCAGATATCAACAACTACAGAACAGTATCTCTTCCCTCCTTCCTTTCCAAAGTCCTGGAATGTGCTGCTTATAACCAATTTAATATCTTTCTTTCTCAAAACAGGCTTCATGATCCTCACCAGTCCGGGTTCAAGGCTGCACACTCTACTGAAACGGCACTACTAGCCATCTCTGAAGAGCTTCATGCAGCTAGATCAGCTAATCTGTCTTCTGCCCTGATTCTTCTTGACCTTTCTGCAGCCTTCGACATGGTTAACCATCATATCCTCCTGGCTACTTTCTCCAGCCTTGGGTTATCAGGCACAGCCTGGCAATGGTTTGAATCCTACCTTGATGACTGGAAGTACCAGGTAGCATGGCAAGGCTCTCAGTCTGTCCTGCGAAGATTGTCCACTGGTGTACCACAGGGTTCGGTCCTTGGACCACTTCTCTTTTCTCTATATACTGATTCTCTTGGGGATGTAATAGCCTCACATGGCTTTTCCTACCACTTTTATGCAGA
>JBBJLS010070150.1:2500-12210 GCA_037577275.1 Bryconaethiops microstoma
ACAGGGAGCTTTGACCACCAGGGGTGATCGAGTAAAGATGAGGACAGAATCCTCAGAAACTTTAGCAGCCACTAACGTGTCCTGTGACATCATCTTTTTTCTATTACTAGATTGTTATTTAAGTAATTTTTCACCTACACCTATTAACATTATTAATGTGGCAAAATTCACACTAACCACAAGACTACCAGTTTTTCCTCACAGGTTTGGAGGTGCTTTGTTTATTTCTGACTTTGCCACTGACAGGCAGAATTCTCTACAGTCTTCAGTCTGTGGTCCGCATGCTCCAGGGGGCCATGGTGGTATTGCTAGTGAGCCATTGGTCATGATTGGGTTTTTTTTGGCAAAAAATTAGAGTATAGAGATGTAACTGACCATCATTTTCAGTTTGAACAGTAACTTTTCAACCTCCATTGCTCAAAAGAAGAGGAAGACCTGCATCAAGACTCTTCTCAGTCTCGGCCCCCCAGTGGTGGAACGAACTCTCTCTTCCAATCAGATCTGGAGACCCTCGCTCTCTTCAAGACCCACTTCTTCAAGAAGCCCCTTGGTGACTAACCAGTCCTCTCGTTTACCTCTAATACATCTTTTAATTACATCTTTTTTTACCCTCTTAAGTGTTTTTCCCTACGTGTGTTTAACCTCTGACTCTTTTCTTCTGACAGGGTTAGTTAAGGTGTGTATCTCAGCTGGCAGTAACTTGGTTAAAAGCAGGTGTTGGTCTTAGTGCAGCTCTTCAGGTATGAAGAACAGACGTAGACGACCGATGTACGTCGCTCTGGATAAGAGCGTCTGCTAAATGCTGTAAATGTAAACGTAAAAATAAAACCTTTTTTAAGGTTGAGCCTGTTGGACCTAGTTACGATCCTTTTTATGCTGCAAGTTAAAATTCCTCTTTTCAATCAAATGGATAAATCATGGATAAATGGTTGAAATCAGTGCCTTTCAAGAGGAACAGCCACTGCTGCCACATCCAGCACTTGGTATCTGAGGAATAACATCAGTCACATCATTAGGTGAGTCAGAAAATAATGGTCGGGTTGGTTAAATCCCCTTGTGGGCTTCGGAAGCATTTGTGGTAGGATTTGTTTGGGAGATGAGATGCGAAAGAGCTGGGAACCGGAAGCGTACCCTGTACCAGAGGACCCGTTTCTGAACCGGACCGGGTCCTGCCGTCTCTACACCGGCACAGTGGAGCTGCAGGCTAGGCGTTTCCAATAAAGTGGCCAGTAAGAATACGATATCTTAGTGGATCAAATAAACCTTAAAGCACATTTAGATTTTCTGTTTATTTAAGTGTGAGCCCTGGCTAAGCAAGCAACAAACACGATAATAACGGAGCAAAACAGACTCTGGGCAAACACAGATGGGAAAGATACAGAAAGATAAAAGCCACAGCTTAGCAAGTGACCCGGCACAGGCTGTCCTTCCACTCACACACCAGACATTCATGTAAGAATTTGCTGAGTTCATTTTTAGCAAAAGATTAGAAACGGACTTTGTGTGTGTGTGTGTGTGTGTGAGATCCAGCCCAGTCTGGAGTTCTTTCCCACAGGGATCAGGAAGGGTACTGTGACTGACTGTCCCAGACACACACACACACACACACACACAAACACACCCAAATTAACGAGAAGGGCAAACATTCTCAGATGCAGGAAGATCTCACTGTAAACAGCAGAAACACCAAAAACAGGCAGGACAGATAAGATCACAGAGACAAAGCTGCAATATTTTTACCGTTCAGGACAATGATATCAGCGGTGATGACAAAGCATCAGCCTACGTGATGACTTAAAGTCTCTAAAAACGTGTGTGTATGTGCGTGTACATGCTCTCCTGCTGCCCTGGACAAAAAGGACCGAGGACATCAGCACGTCTAAACACAGCCGTGGAAGTCTGCACATTTCTCCATTTTTAAACATAACGTCCACTGACAATGTCAAACAGTGTTAGACGCAAGAAAATTCCAGATTACTTAACAGATCAGTTCTGCTGGAGCCATCAATGTGATTAGGCCATGCTAATTAATGGTCATAACACTACGAAACACAATGTACTTCAAATGTGCTTAACACCTGAAAATACACCAAACCCCTTCATTTGAATTGTGTTAATTTTACCTTAAAATTAGATTTAAGGCATGAGTGTGCAACTCCCTAATCTTAAATTTAAGGCGTTAATTCAGGAGGTTCTATTAAGGGGCAAATTTGAAAAAGTAAGAGAAAAATTCAGTAGTTTTACCCCTTAATTTTCCTTAATTTCCTAGAAATGAAGGTCAAAGGTAATTTTAAGGGGTAAAATTAAGGGGTTTGGTTTCGTAATGTAACATTATGGTATTATGTATACATTACTTTAAACCTTCTGACATAACTAATACTTTGTTTTCTTTAATAATGGGAAATTGATCTTTATATAGCACTAAAATTTCCACTGTATGTGAAGCTTAGCTCCAAGAGCTTGTTTAACTGGGGAAAGACAGATGCAATGAATCCGTTGTGGAACCAAGCGCTTTATTTCTTTGCTGATCAACCACATCTGGGGTAACGAGGTCTTTCAGACCTGAAACAATTACTGTTAAAACAAAACATTGTCATATTATTTCCGCTGTCAAAGCTTGACCAACGTTTTTAAAAGCCGCCCAACTAGAGCGAGCTCACGACTGATCGGGTTAGAGTCTAAAGAGTCAAAACTATGAGTGCACGGTGAAACAAAAACAACTAAAAGCTCAAAAAGAAGTAAAATCCGGGAGCATTTTCTTAAAACTTAAGATTTCCAAAGAGTCACCTTTGGCTAGTTGAACAGAAAACATCCTTTTGTTGCTTATGAAGGAGCAGAGCATTCAATAAATGGAAGCTTTCCATCCATGCTGGTTCCAGCAAACCGGTTGATTATCTTAAAATACAGATTAGTCTGTAACCATGTTACATAAAGAATACCACTGGCGTGTCTTAGAAACCTGTTTATGCAGAGAAAAGAAAAGAAATAATCAGAACTGATTCATTAAAACAGCTGCAACATTTTTTCTTGCATTTCTTCACATTCTCAGCCCACATTTAGACAGATTAGTTATTTGTCGATTCATTTGGCCGAATAATCGGATGGCGAAATGTTTGTTTTTGCAGACCTAACGGAGAATAGGCTCCGCAGTGCCTCTTGAGTGTGCATGATAAACATTAGCTGCTACGGCAAGACTCGCTGAAGCAGTCTGTGATTTCTCTGCTTGAGATTCCGATCGCTCTCTCGGATGCGGATCAGAATTTCATGCTTTAAAAAGCTTCACAAGGGCTCTTCAGTGTGCAGCACATTTTGAACACATGAATTATGGAGGAATTCCCAAATCTAGAGGTTTCCACAGATGGGTTTGGTAGCAACAAGCCTTGAGCTTTTAATTACGCACATTTACCAGACGCTTTTATCCAAAGCGACTTCCATTCCCTAACTACAGAGGGCAGTCTCACAGGAGCAACTTGGGGTTAAGGGTCTTGCTCAGGAACCCAGTGGTGGTGTGCTGGAGGTAGGATTCAAACCCACAACCTCTTGGTCCAGAGGCAAGTATCCTACCACTAGGCCACCACCACCCATTGAATGGGTCCATTCACCACCACTGTAAAGAGTCAGTTAGGTCCTCTAGAATTAACCATTTCACACCACTCTGGCCATTCTGAACGACTTTGATATCATCTCAACTGAAAAAGGAAAAAATGTAACAAAATCAGTGGAATTCCCCTTTAACATAGAAAGGAAGGTAATGTAATAAGATTTTAGAATTTTGGATCATCAATCCTGAGTGTAAAGACTGGTGTGAATGAGAAAGAAAGGGAAAAAGGTTGGTACTAATTTCCCGACAGTGACGATTAGTGGTGAGCCTTTCAGATGCTCTCTATGTATTTATAAGCTGCTGTGTTCTTGCAGTGTTAATCTCTCTCAGGCCATATCGGTGTGTTAGCGTGAGTGATAATCAGCGTTTCATACGGTGCCTCTGATCTGCCTGGCCAAGCGCTGTCAACACTCACGCAGCACTCCGCCAGCACACACTCACACGGCCACACCATCACAACCTGCTCAAGAGCTTTTCCACCTTATGGTATGTTTGTGTGTGTGAATGAGAGAGAGAGGGAGAGAGAGAGACAGCGAGAGAGAGAAAGTTAGATACAGATAGAGTGAGAGCGAATGAGTAAGTATAAGAGAGAGACAGAAAGAGGGAGAGAGAGTTGAGAGAGTGAGTGAGTGACAGAGAGAAAGAGCAAAAGAGGGAGAGAGTGAGAAAGAATGAGTGAGTGAGTGAATGAGAGACACAGAAAGAGAGTGAGTAAGAAAGAGAGATAGAGATTGAGAAAGAGAAAGAGAGAAAGTAAAGGTGAGAGGGAATATATAGTTCACATTCAACAAACACCTTAAAATAACACTTTTATAAGATGTTTCTCAGACTTTTGCCCAAAGCGACTTAAAATTGCCAATTGCTGGTCAATCCTGCTCAAAAACGTGCACCTAAGCGCTTCCTTTGAAGGCACCAAGACAGAGGCAGGATGTAGTATTCAACTCAGAAACCTGCTGCTACAGCTCACGTTATAGTTCTGTGGCCGCGGGGTGCATCCACCACCCGGGAATTAAGGTAAGCAGGATGCACTCGAGGTGCATGTGTTCATAATTTGATGCTTGCAGCTGTTTCTGGGTGCTTTAAGCACATTAGCTTTGGTCAAGTCTTGGCCAATTTCTGGGACAGTCATGGTGAAAAAATTTGCTGTTCAGGGCCTTGCTTGAGGGCACCATGATAGAGGCAAGATATTTGCAGCTTGGATCAAAAACACAACCTTACCGTTCAAGGCCATGACATGCAACCACCCTCTGTAACCACTGCAGCGTTGAAATGCCAAACATTTGACCTCACTTCCCCATAAATTTATCAGCCAAGGCATAAATTTAGGCTAATGTTGAGGCTAATGTCGTTAACAAATAATAAATTGTACCCATAGTGTAAAGTAAAGGGTCTACGTGAACACACCACAGCACACAGTGTAAAATTCTTTCTCTATATTTAACCCTTTCATCAAGTGAAGCAATGGGAGCAGTGTGTGGAGACAGTACCTTGCTCAAAGCGTACCTCAGTGGTGCCACTAGCAGCCCTTGGATTCGAACCCACAACCATTCGGATTACAGGAGCAACTTGCTAGCCACTAACCACCAGGCCACCAGCTGTTTATTAGCATAGAGTTCATTAGCATAGAGTTCATTAGTGTCCATAAATCATCCCAGACTGCAGCTCCTGAGAAATGCAGCTTCTGAGAAAGAGCCTTCTTCTAATCTCAGCCCAATCCCAATTCAAGATCTTAAAATGCTTTTCTATTCAGATCTTCATTTGTCTCAGATAATCAGATCTTCAGATAAACCACAAGACCCAAAAGAAAACATAGCTGTTTATAAATGAGCCTATATGACATCTGAAATTTGTCTTAGTGACCAAATTCAAGTCTCAGGTACCAAAGTTAGACAGATTTGAGATCCATAAGGTCGTTAAAGAAAAAAAAGTCTATGAGAACAGCAAAGATCTTAATGTTTCATTTGCTCTTTATTTCTCCTAAAGGAGGGAGTTTAGGAGAAACAAGTAAGACTTTAATAATCTACAGAGTTTAGGAGAAACAAGTCAGACTTTAATAATCTACAGAAGATGGTTTGTTTCTGATGAGACTGTTGTGAGCAGCAAATTTTTCCTCAGGGTTTACCTTCACAGCTCAAACAATTCAAGTAAACCTTATACTAAAGCTTGGCTGATAAATTTTGGGAAAGGGGGAGTGGTCTTGGCTACATCTGTGTTAGGGGGGTAAAAGTGTGTCAGTTTTTCTGAAATGTATTTCCTTTAAGGTGAGCGTGTGTCCATGACTCACTGCTGGCACCCATTTCGGGGTGTCTAAGCGCCTTAGCTCAGACTCAGATGCCATCCATCATGCACTTTTTGGCCTGGTCTCAGAGAAGTGCTTAGCCTCATTGTCAGCAGCAGAGGGGAAAGCACAGTGACAGGGCCTATGCATCTTCCTCCTGGCCTGCATCCAGCGCTCAGCACCCTCTGGGTGTGTTTCTGAAAGCAGAGCAGCGCACGTCTCCCTCTCTTAGCCTTCATCGTCCTTCAAATGGTGTCTACACTACCAGTCAAAAGTTTCTGCACAAACTTGCACTACATTTTCATGTTATTCACTTAATATTTATTGAAAATACATTAGTATTCTTTGCTACCTGTAGCTGGGGCAGCTGGTGGCCTAGAGGTTAGGGATTTGCCCCTATCGTCAGAAGGCTGTGGGTTCAAATCCCAGGACTGCTGATTACACCACAAAAAATGTCATTTTTAAAATTAATCTCTACTGACCTATAAAAATCCATCTAATAAAATTATAATTCTAATGTGGATCACCAGACAAGTGTTAGATATTAGCGAGTTATTGACAGTAAATGGGATGAAACAGTTAACGAGTGCATTTAAAGTTACAGAACGGTCTAGAATTTGCAGTTCATAAAAGAAATAGATAAGTGGTAAAAAAGCCGTGGTGTGCAAAAACTTTTGACTAGTAGAGTAAATAAACTGCGCTGAGGCATAATTCTTTTTTCAGTGCCTCCCTCCATCTTAAAGACAGCTTTCTGCGCCCACGTTCACCTCCCAGCTCTTGCATTATTCACACAACGTGGGTATGCTCATGCAGAGGGATTTTCCAAAAAGCACTGAAAAAAAGTGGTGGTGGTGGTGGTGGTGGGGGGGGGGGGTTGCTTACCTTCCATAACTGAAAGTCTGTCAACATTAATTGCAGCTGCGTTTTGAGGTGACGTGTGTCCTACATTCTGACTCTGCTGAATAGAAACATGTGGCAGGAGTTTTAAACATCCATACACATCCAGGCAAGCTGCACGTGTCCCAGACTGGGGGGTCTCATCATCCCTCACTCTACTTGTTTATCCATCCTGCTGTGTCACCTCAGCCAGAGGTCTGATATAACATCAGTGACATCAGAGGGGGACTCCCTTTGCATAATCATGGCCTATATAGCACACAAGCCTTAATGCATCCTAACAGGCTGCAGAGGAGAAGGCGAAGAAAAGTGTTCACCTCAGGACAAGACGGCACATTCTTCCCCCGAGTCATAACGGCGGCCCATGCAAAGAGGATTTCCCTCACTTTGTTATATAAAAGAGCCAGTTAGGGACAGACTCTGGGAAGAGGTGAGGAAGAATGTGCAGCATAGCACTGACATACTGTAGTTTCTGCTGGAAATCGAGCACATTAACGGGTTCTATAATGACATTAACCCATTAGTAATGTAATGCATGACGATGTAATCCATTACATAAGTACACAATTACACTGATATAATACAGCACTCTGCAAAAGTCTTAGGTGCCTGCGAAAATAAAATGTAATATGAGCAGTGACTAGATGAGCTTTTTTTTTTTACTATTAGCATTACTAAATAAACTAAATAAAATAAATAATAAATACAAATAACATTATATGGTAAATAGTGATTTTATGTTCAGTATATCAGTGTGTTTCTTATGGAAGTCCAGTATTACTTGTAGTTTCCCTCGGAAACGTGGTTTGACTCAATCAGTCCATCATTAAATTAAATCAGGAGCTGCTGATGGAATTTCACAAATTCAAACAACGGCTGCATGAACGGAGGAGGAATCTGGAACCAAACCTGTGTTCTCCTCATCAGTTCACGAAATATCAACTACTTTTTACAAACAGGACAAATCTTGATACTTTTTACAGATTTTTTGGTTTTTTTGCATTTATTCAAATGTTAACTTTGCTGGCAGAAAGAGACTCTTTATCACACACTTTAAACAATTTATCACATACTTTAAAATGGCTTTAAACTATTTGCTTTGGAGCAAAAGTATATTAAAAGACAGAAAAATAGCCCTGCCTTTCCAAGGGTTAAAGACCCTCACCAGCAGAGACCTATGAGACTGATGCAAGCTTCAGTCAACGTCAAGGATGGCAATCATGCGTCATTCTGTGTCATGGACATGATTATGGGAATGACAGCGTCATGTAACCAGAGGCTTAATTTGAGATTTGAATAAGAAAACACAATCTGGAAACAGTTTAGTAAATATTTCGAAATATATTGACATATGGAAATGGGGGTAATAAGACAATTTTGCAGCATTGAAAAGAGGATGGACATCAGTGAGGTCTTGATTGCTTGGCCTCTGTCTGATTACTATTTAACACACTATCTGTTTGGAGCACTGTGATTGAGAAAGCACCATGTAATATTTTTCCATTCCTCTAAACCACAGATTAAAATACTGATTCCCCTGAATGCTCCTTATCTCACTCAGTAAATTAAATCTAATGGCCTGCTTCAGACAGGCAGCAGACACACATACACACACACACACGCATGCACACACACACACACACAAGCTGGTTTTTATACAATGTTAGGATACACTGACTTTATTAGGAGGGCCGTCTACATTGTATCTACACTCAGTGTCCATTTTATCAGCTCTAATGACCATACAGGGACTTGCAGACCATGCAGTTTACAATGACAGACTGTAGTCCATCTGTTTCTCAGAATCATTTGTTGGCCCTGCTTTTCCCCATTTATTAATACTGAGGACAACAACAGCACCTCCAGTGAGCAGGTATAATTTGGGTGGTGGAGTATACTCAGAACGACTGTAACACTGTGGATGTGTTTGAGAGTGAGGGTGGATTATTTTAACTTAAAACATATAACACACCCTACCTCATGCTGAGAGAAGATGGGTGGGTTGTTGTTTTCATCCAGAACTTTGACAATAACAGTGCAGGAGCTGTTCAGTCCTGCAGAAAGAACCAGAGGACAGAAGATGTCTTTAGTTCTTCATCAAATATCACTGGTCACGTCCATCACTCATCGTACTGTAACACCTAATAACAAACAGCATGGCATGAAAATGACAATCATTTGGATGACTTATGATGCGTCATATGATATCACGTCCTCACCATCATGACCACACTTTGAGTAGCACATTAGCTATGACACATCTCACATATCACGCAGGGGCTGCATCTAGACAACAGGCTAACAGAATCAGAGGGTCTGACTAAAGGTCTTGTTCAAAAACAGAGTGACATTCAGCTGTAGTACAGTATATATCCCAGCACAGACATCTGGACTGTGATGCATCATTTAGTGTAAACATCATGTCACTTCCTGTGTGTGTGATGCTTAGCACGATCTGAGATGGACGCCAAAATACTGAAGGTCACTTTCAGTTCAAGGGAAAATATGAACTCTGGGACAGATTTTCCACACTCAGGCATAAGGTGTTCGAAAAGAGGTGATGTTATAAATGTTAGGTATTGTGTGATGGGGAGTAAGTCTGTTTCTGTCTGTCTCTGTATGAATCTTTATGTGAGTGTGTGTGCAGAATGTGTACATTATACATTTAGGACATTATTATTACATATGGATATTTACACACACACACACACGACACACATACACTCACGCATGGGGTTGTACATGTGTATCACCTGATTGGTGCAAAAATACTATTTTCTGCATGTCTTGACTATTTTTTGCATATTGGGTTAATTAATAGGAACAAATGTTTTACTGCAACAGGCTGCAAAGTGTCTAAAGATACAATGTGTCTAGATAAAGGAGTTCCAACCACTCAGCATTCAGCACCACCAGTATACTGATCACCGCCTG